>JAGFNQ010007962.1:0-136361 GCA_024364735.1 Boesenbergia rotunda
CCCCTTTGGAAGCCTGAGTCGGCGACTGACTCTACGCGTCAGCCCACTCGGAAGCCTGGACTGGTCCCGGTCGGAAGCGTGGCGTCCCACGTGAAAGATTGGCCCATCCGGAAGCCTAAAGGCGGTTCCCGACCGGAAGCGTGGCGACCCACGCAGAAGGTTGGTCCCCTTTGGAAGCCTGAGTCGGCGACTGACTCTACGCGTCAGCCCACTCGGAAGCCTGGACTGGTTCCCGGTCGGAAGCGTGGCGTCCCACGTGAAAGATTGGCCCATCCGGAAGCCTAAAGGCGGTTCCCGACCGGAAGCGTGGCGACCCACGCAGAAGGTTGGTCCCCTTTGGAAGCCTGAGTCGGCGACTGACTCTTCGCGTCAGCCCACTCGGAAGCCTGGACTGGTTCCCGGTCGGAAGCGTGGCGTCCCACGTGAAAGATTGGCCCATCCGGAAGCCTAAAGGCGGTTCCCGACCGGAAGCGTGGCGACCCACGCAGAAGGTTGGTCCCCTTTGGAAGCCTGAGTCGGCGACTGACTCTTCGCGTCAGCCCACTCGGAAGCCTGGACTGGTTCCCGGTCGGAAGCGTGGCGTCCCACGTGAAAGATTGGCCCATCCGGAAGCCTAAAGGCGGTTCCCGACCGGAAGCGTGGCGACCCACGCAGAAGGTTGGTCCCCTTTGGAAGCCTGAGTCGGCGACTGACTCTTCGCGTCAGCCCACTCGGAAGCCTGGACTGGTTCCCGGTCGGAAGCGTGGCGTCCCACGTGAAAGATTGGCCCATCCGGAAGCCTAAAGGCGGTTCCCGACCGGAAGCGTGGCGACCCACGCAGAAGGTTGGTCCCCTTTGGAAGCCTGAGTCGGCGACTGACTCTTCGCGTCAGCCCACTCGGAAGCCTGGACTGGTTCCCGGTCGGAAGCGTGGCGTCCCACGTGAAAGATTGGCCCATCCGGAAGCCTAAAGGCGGTTCCCGACCGGAAGCGTGGCGACCCACGCAGAAGGTTGGTCCCCTTTGGAAGCCTGAGTCGGCGACTGACTCTTCGCGTCAGCCCACTCGGAAGCCTGGACTGGTTCCCGGTCGGAAGCGTGGCGTCCCACGTGAAAGATTGGCCCATCCGGAAGCCTAAAGGCGGTTCCCGACCGGAAGCGTGGCGACCCACGCAGAAGGTTGGTCCCCTTTGGAAGCCTGAGTCGGCAACTGACTCTTCGCGTCAGCCCACTCGGAAGCCTGTATCGGAATCCGGTCAGGCGTGTGACGATCCACATCCCGCAGGTAGGACACCAATCAGTCGGCTGTTTTACACAGCCATTTCTCTAAAGTAATTCGGTTCCCCGACTGGGCGTGTGGCGACCCACATCCCTTAGAATTGTTTTAGCGCTCTAACAGGGCGTGTTGTGACTCCCACCTCTCAGACAGATCAACCAGTCGGCCACCTGACAACCATTATCCCTTGCTTAGTTCGGCTCTCTGGTCGGGCACATCTACTTAATCAATGTCTAAACTAACACGTTAAAGAAAAAAGCATTTTCATTGATGGTTACTCAGCAGCAGTACAAAAAAGAGCCCCGACCGGCGGCTAAAGATTACACGATTCAAACTAGGTAAAAGGCTGGAAGAAGTCCTTAGGGAGTAGCTCCTTGACCCGACTCACTATTACAGCATTGGCAGGAATGTCGGCAGGCAGGTAGCCGCCCTCTTGGAGCTGCAGAACAGCACTGTTAATGCCCATCTGGAACATATTCGATGTCCGCTTGCCCAGCTTATCGCCGAACTCTTTGGAGTTAATGTAGGCCAAGCGGTGTGCGTCCATCCGGGCGGGCTCGCCTGCTTGGTGCAGCTTCAGGCTGTCAATTTCTGCCCGGAGGTTGGCTAACTCCTTGTCCTTATCCTCCAGGGCAACTGCTTGAGAAGCCAGTAGTCCTTCAGACAAGCGGAGCTCGTCTTCTCGGGCGTCTAAAGCCTTCTCCTTGGCATGTAAGTCCGACTCCCGAGTCGCCAACTCCTGCTCTTTATCGTTCAGGGTCATTCGGAGCTCCTCAGCAGCCTTCACCAGCGTGTCTAGCTCCGCCTTCAAGGCTTGGACCTCGGCAGTCTTCTTGTCGAGGTCCGATCGGGTACGACGCTGCATAGCCAAAGCCTTCTTCCTCTCCTGCTCAAGGGTGGCGTGCAGGGAGGAAGATCGGGCATACGCCCGCTCGGCTGCATCCGCTCGGGTGATCTCCTCCGTCAGTCGCGCCTCGGCGGAACGAAGTTTCTCCTTAAGATCCAGTATCTCCGAACGGAGAATAGCGGTACCCTCTTCGCCGGCCGGTAAGTTAGCATGCGCTTGGCGGAGCTCCAATTCTGCGAGCTGCCGCTCGGCCGCTCGGCGTCCCCTGGCGTTGATAACCAAGGTATGGGCGACGCTCGAGCAGGAGGCCCAAAACTACAATAAAAATGTTAGAAAGAAACAAAGTGATTAAGCATCAAAGCATCCGACTTACATGCGTAGCATCCTGAAGGAATTGGTCTGCCAGTCGGATCGGGGGTCTGGAAGTCCCTTCCTTCATACCCTGCTCCCAGCATTCTGCCAATTCCCCATAAAGGGTAAGTCGCTGCTGGACTTCACAAGGGGTCGCTGAGTCGATCGAGGGAGATATACGCCATAGCAAGGCGTCCGTGAAGATTGTCCCCCCGAGCGCGACGGGCCTGGTACGTCAGCAGGCCGGCTAGCGCTAGCCGGGCTGGCAGCGGCCTCTGCAGGCCGGGAGCGAGAGCCCGACGCAGGATTCCTCGGGCGCTTCTGCAAAGGTTCCGGGTCAGGAGAATCAGAAGAGGAGGGGGCAGCCTCTGTCGGCTCCTCAATACGGATAGAAGCGCTAGCCTTCCGCTTGGAAGGCTGGGACTTCTCCATGGAAGGCTGAACCTTCTGCTTGCCGGAGGATTTTGCGGGGGCAGAAGGCTTCGACGAGCCGACCGGCTCCGCAGAACTGATCGTCGTTTGTGGGGCAGATGGAGCCGGAAGGACGGGCTCCGCGCTCTCAGGAATCGTATGTTGGTCGGGCGGACCGGCCTGGCGCAGGCGCAGTTGTTCGGCCGCCCGGGCGTTTATTTCTTCGTCTGCCAGACCCATGGCCTCATCAAGGGCCGCTTCCCACATCATCTTGGCTGCAAAATCAGAAAATAATGAGTTAGGGAGAAAGAAGTACGAAACAAGAAATGACTTACAAAAGGCGTAGGGCAGAGCGGCAGGCACTCGGCTTAGCCCAAATATGTACAAGACGGCGTCGTTGAGGAGTTTCATGCCGTCGAAGTGAAGGCCCCGATTAGAGAAGCAGCCACTTTAAATAAGGGGTCGGTTTTAAAGTTTCTTAAGGGAGCTATAGGGGGCATATCTTCGACCCATCCGATCGGGAACCCAGGGCTGGTCGGGGGGCCTATGAAGAAGAAATGGGTTTTCCATCCCTTATTCGAAGAAGGAATATTCTCCACGATGGATAATTTGGCCCGGGCTTGGAGAAAGAAATTCCCGGCCTCCTGCTTCTTCGGGTAATAAAAGAAATAAAGAACCTCCGGTCGGAGGGGGACTCGGTAAAGGGTAAAAAGAACAATTATGTTGCACAATATACGAATGGCGTTGGGAGAAAGCTGGAAGATAGGAACATGGAAGAAGTTACAGAAGTCTACAATAAAGGGATGAAGAGGGTAGCGCAGGCCAGACATATGTTGATCCCGGAAAAATACAAAGAAGCCAGCCGGAGGCTTGTGCGGTCGGTCATCCTTTGTCGGAACGGCAATACGGTAGTTCCCGGGGATGTCGTATGCCAGCCGGAGGTCAGAGACGGTCTCGTCGTGAAGGGAAGACTCGACAGAGGTATACCACGTAGGGGTAGCCATGGAACAGAAAGAAAGGGAAGAAAAGGGAGAATCTGACCGTAGGTGGTGGCGGAAAAGATTAACCGACGGAGAAGCACGAGACCGGCGGCGACACGCGAAGACGGCGGCGAGAAGCGAGAAGCACCGAGTTAGAGAGAACAGTGAAGAGCAAATGAGGGTTTCGGCGAATGCAGAGGCCTACTTGTAGCCTGACCGAAAGAAGGGAGACCGTCCGATGGCGGTCCACGTGTACGGAGATCGCCTCATCCATACCGTTGAGTCGTCCCACGATCAGCCTCGAAAAGGCGCACCGCAGCCGCTGACGTCGCCTGATGCGGCGGCAGGGCGCGTCGTCGTGTCGGCCAGTCGGAAGCTGCCGCGTGGCGGAAAGAATTACGCGCGTTAATGGCCATTAAAAGCTCGTAATCATGGGGATAAATCGCATCCCGGTCGGCAAACCAGCGCGCGCCACGTGTCCTGGTTCATTAAAGCTGAGATGATGCCGTTATGGCGCAGGCCGCATCGGGCATATCACATCACCCCATTCGACTTAGAATGTCCCGTCTCCATTAATTGACTGACTCGGGCTATCCCGAGAAAATCATCTTGGGGCGCGTGACACTCCACATTTCTTGCAACTTAAGGCAAACATTCTCCCGCCCAAACGTGTTCAACACACCTCTCATCGACTAACAACATTCGTCCGGTCGGACGCATTAACAGTTTACGAGGACGTGGCGGCCCACGTTCCTCCGGTCAAAATCTTCATCCGCCCGGACATCTTCATCATGTCAATGGCTAGTCTGGGATGCGTGGCGGCCCACGCTTCCCTATCATGCTTCGTCCAGCTGGACGGCCTCGTTAAAAAAGGAAGGGTGCGTGGCGGCCCACGCCCCTCTCGACTAACGATCTTCTTCCGCCCAGACAGGGCAGACATACTCAGCACCAGCTGTTGAGCATCGTGTTAAGCCGGCCAGATGTTAATAGGGCAAAAAACGCTCGGCCGCAGAATGGTTGTACACACTTGTGGTCCAGTCAGTCGGACTGATCGCCTCCTTCGACTAGACTCGAGGGGAAGGCTATTGATCCTGCCATATAGTTGGCACCATACGGGCAGCCAACGTGGCAAACGACCTAGCCAGTTTAAAGGTCCACGTCATTGTACGGCAGCCAACTCGACAAACATCCTGGCCGGGCCCAGGCTCTTCGCCGGCCGGTCGGACTCAAGGCGGCCGGTTAGAATAAATATAGCGGTTCATCCGGCCGGTCAAACCCGTCCGACCACATTAAGGCTTACACGCCTCGTTCAGCCGAGTGCATCCGCCCGGCAGTCCTTTATGTGCGTGCCTGATACCCATCCGGGCGAGCCGTCCGGATGTCCACTCGGGCACTCTCTCGGAATCACCCTGGGATAAGGACAAAATATACCTGCACCAGCTGCAGGTAACAGGCTGTCACCCCTCGTACGAACGGACACTCTCTGACAGGCGCCGACTTACAGAAACCTGTCTTTGTCCTCACATAAGACAAATAGTATACGACAAAGAAGGATGGTTACAGTCGACATAACCATACCATATCTTCTGACCCTGTCAGAAGATCCTGACACAGGCCATACTCATACCGACATCACCATACCATATCTTCTGACCCTGTCAGAAGATCCTGACACAGGCCATGCTTGGTCCTTTTCCCCGGCTATATAAGCCACTCCACTCATTATCAGGTACGCATGCATACACGCGCGAAGCCTCTCATTTTTTCCAGTGCTCCATTATTTCTACTGTTTCTCGGAGTACTGACTTGACCGTCGGAGTGCCTTGCCGGGACGTCTCCCGGCTAGGTTGCTAACGGTCATCTTCCTCAGCAGGTTCACCTCCAGTCGGTTGGCCCTGCACCAGGCGACATCCACTTCCATTCGGTCGGAGGATACCCCCCACGACGCTGCCATTCTGCGCGAGGACGCCCCGTCAGCATCCACGTCACGCATCGTTACACCGTCATTCCGGTTGCGGCTCCACTACGCTCGGCGACAGGATCACCTGCCATTAACTTGTTGCATCACTTTCACTTACACCCAATGGTGCATTTTAATGCCACTCTCATCCTTAAATGTCCTGAACAAATCCTATTGGTCCAACAAGTTAATTTCAGAATTAGTTGAGCCAATGTGATTTGTCTAGGAAATTTTAGGAATAGGAGTGACATCAAAATGCACATATTAAAAGTAAATGAACTTACATTGACACAAGCCATTCCGTGCAGTTCTTTCAAGAAGCTAATTTTGAAATTAGATTACTGAGTCATGCTCAGTATGAGAAAATTGAACTTGATCGGATCAGTTTTTTCTCCGAGAAAATGGGTCTTGACTAAGGTCTCATGTTCGAATATTCAACCCAAATTTAACCAGTGCCAGCTCCTACTTTCTGGTCCATTCACTTTTGTTTCACTAAAAGATTAAGGAAGGAAAAGTGGGTGGAGACAGAGATATGTGAATAAAATTCTATTGATTAAATGTCCATTATAGGATTAAGATTAAAGAAACTCACTTGATCTTTATATAGTTTGAAGATAGCTGCTGAAACTGTGAGTCTTCTGTCCTGTAACAATTCACACCAGGTGAAGGTATCAGAAATAATAAACATTCTTGATAATAAGAGATAATATGACTTGCACTAGTGAAGATATGTAACTGTTCGACAGAAGGAACCAAGGAGAACCATACTGGATTCCTCCTAATACATGGAGAACTTCCAGAATCAAGGGATGTTTGAGCAGATGCAGTAGGCTCTTTCCTTCTTCTCTTGACTCTTTGCAACCTACTTTCTTTTGGTATTACTTGTGGCATTGAACTATTTTCTGTCTGTTCGGTAACTTTAAACTTGTGTGGATGCACTTTAACCCTTTCCTTCTTACTATCTCCTTCAGTATCAGGGTAAGGGCTCTCGGGAACAGATTTAAAAGACTCTGTCCTGTTTGCAGCTTCCACCAGGCAATTCAAGGAGTTCCAGATATCAACATTGTCTTTAAACCCACCACTGCTATCTTTACCCTCATAAAGTGTGTGGTTGGATGACTCCAAGCTAAGATGAGGCTGGCAAAACAAACAGAAAAAAAGGGGATGATTGTACAATTACAGAACGAGATACTAAATGCAATCTCCTTGTTTAAACACAAAAGCGAGTCAATAAATTGATAAGTTCCACTTTTATTACCTGTTTTCTCTTTTGAGAAACTTTGCTCGATCTATCATTTACTTTGCTCGTTCTCACATTTGAGCTTGGCTTTTGAACATGCTTATCGAAATAATTGCCCTTATCAGTTGATTCATCAGCCAATGAACTCGGATCATGAACAATGACTGCTCTTCTAGTGACTGCTTTAATTTGCTTTCCTATTGAACTCATCTGTGTTGCTACATTAGGAGTATTGACACCCAATGAAGAAAGTGATTTTTCTTTAATTTTAACTGGAGATACTGTGGTTGGTGCTTCCTCAGGAGGTTCAACCTTGCTTCTTTTAGAAGGAAAAATCTTTTCCCTAATGTCTTGTAAATTGCGGTCAGCTCTGTAAAATATCTGATATTAACTGCACGCTTCTAAAAATCATGTGCTTCTTTACGAATTGCATATTCTCTTTTGTAGCAAAAGATGATTACACTCACCCCATTTACTACTAAAGAGAAGATGCATATTCTCAATGCATATAACTCAAGATAAACATTTAACATTGGTATTGCTAATGAGTTAAGAGCTATAATATCCAGTTGGAATAAGAATTTTCACATAAATTAGCATGAGATGGAAGACACTTGAAACTTATTTCATGCCATGTTATAAGTTGCAAATGATAAATTAGGTAATTTGGTAATTTGGATAGAAATTTAGTAGTTGTGAACCAATGGCTGATCAAGATCAAAGCCTTGTATACTTAAAAGAATCAATAGGGCAAAAATAGCAAGACAAGCAAATGAGAAGAAAAAAAAAAAGAATAATGTTTGCCTTATTTCATTCAACCTAGGATGACTCAAGTTCATCCTTCTTGCAATTATTTTTCTGTTAACGCAATTTATTGGAACTCATCTTAATGGTGATGGTAAGTTGTTACTTTACAAGTGCAAATATGAGAGTTCCAGAAAACACTTTGAATCATTAGGATTTATGTTGTACATTTAGCAAATTCATTTGTGGATATTCCCTTAGCTTAATTCAAATCGTGGTAAGTTTTCTGCCCTTGGCATTTTAAAATACGAGTGGCTAGAAAATGAGAACCCGTAAATTTTAAACGACGTAGAAAGAATAATAATTTTTGAACTAAAATTGTTATTACATATATAGTAAGGAGAATCACTGGGAAACAGAAAAATTAAAAGGCAAGAAATTAACCTGAGCTTCTCCATTGGAACAGCTCCCAAACTAATATTACATACAGGGCAATAATCTATCTCCTCATCATTGAGTTTCTCTGTAATACATTTCCTGCAAACTGATTAAAAACACAAACATCAAGTCGTAGCCAAATATAAAAATATAGAACATAATTGAGTAGTTCTAAATATCAATAACTTGCAAGACCTAAGTTGTCACAATCATCCAACCATGGGAAATGATCCCTTGATGGTGTAGTTATAATACAGATTAGTTTTTCATGTCAACCATTCAAAAAAAAAAACTTAAGAGTTAATACATTCTCAGAATGCATGCCTTGACATACAACAACAATTACAATTGCAAATCCACAAGGAAACCCATTTACTAATCACTCAAGCTGAGAAATTCAAGAAGCTCAGTCATCAATTTATCTTATTAAAGTGACACGCAATAATTTACTCTTATGATTACTGAATAATTAGTCCAATAATTATTCATTTAATGACCCATATTTAAATAAGAAATCTAGATCATAACATAGTAGCTATGAAATACATAGGAATTTCCTAAAAAATAAATGTCAATATATAATGGTGCATGAAAGAATGTGTCAAATCGTACTTTAAGTGCAATCAAACAAAATATGTCAATTTGAAGAGAAAAAGATTTGAAGACCAAAGAACAGAGAGAGTGAAGGCTGAAAAATGTAAACATCAATGCAAGTTTAATCTGGTATTCTATATTACAATGCTTGCTTGGATACTTCATCTAAGAAGCAGAGTTATCAGATTTACTCAATTCTGTTGGAAGAGTGAATAGTGAATATAAGGGAGCAAAACAAACATAAGTCTAATGTAAGCTCTCAGATGGCAAAGCTTCAATTCCAAGTAAGAAAGAAGGATATTGGAAGAATGTATACAGTTCTAGCAAAACCAAAGAAGGTACAGAGGCTCTGCAAAGATGAAATATCTGCTTAAATGTCAATGGTTATCAAGTAACTATTGCTAACGATTGAAACATAAATATGATGAACTTTTACGCTGCGACAATTAGTCAGACAAGTATATAGCAGTTCTTGTTGCAAAGCACAAAAGTATTGCATATCTGAGTTCTAGATGAAGCATGGCATCGCTTAAAAACGCAGCCAACGTTCTAACTTTGACACAAAATAGAATTATGGTTTTCAAAATGACCAGAATCTCAAATTTTCACCTAGATAGGGAAGTAAAGTGTAACAACGTGCAAAAATGTAACAATCCATGGTCAAGGAAAAATTTAAATTTGTTTAGAGTAGACTCTACTGCTGCATCCATGATCCGTGAAATATAATATGAATTTTATCATGTATTGTACAAGATTTCCAAAGAACAAAGAAGGAACTAGGAAGGCTAGTGAAGAACCATCTCTCGGCGAACCGGCGTACATGAATACACGAATGATCAATTTCACAGTAGAAGCAGGGCAAGAGACATCATTGTTGAGAACAATGCTTATACCCTCAAGCTAAAGTTAAGGATCTGAACATAGTAATAAAACTATAATCTTTCCATCTTTCATACACCATACGAGATTCGGATCTCAAAACGACCAAGAAAAAAATCAGATCGAGAGAACCATTTAAAAAAAAAAGAAAAAAAATGCGTAAGAAGTGGAAATTCTACGTTCAATGATTCGATATAATCCCTTGGACGATATATTTGTACCAGGAAAATGAATAACGAGAGCACTTAAAGAAGCCGATGGGGAGAGGGAAGGGGGAACTCACAAGTATGGAGGCACTCGGGGATGGTAGTGGCGTCCCTGAGGAGCTTTTGACAGATAGGACACTTCATGCACGCGGCCAGAACCTCCCGCCTCACCTTCACCACCTTCAACGGCCCCAGCGTCGCCACACCTGCGTCTTCCATCGGTCATGCTCACACTGCCAGCTTGCGAGCAGCCCTCCGGGTAGTCCAGTGCATGCAAGATCCTAGTTTCGTGGGTTCATCAAGGAGAGTAAATACTCATCCTATCGACGAATCACGTAGAGGCAGTGGAGAGGCGGCACGGATCGGGCGGCGGAGGCGGCGTAAGATGCGATTTTGACGAGACGTGAGGGCGAGAAGACGGATCACTAGACGGGATTGATAGAAAATGAGGAGAAGGGCGAGGGATTGGGAAGGAGGGAGAAATCGAGAGCGCAACGAGGAAGAACAGAGTTGAAGCGTGAAGAAAAGAAGAGGGGGGAGGAGGGTGAGCAACGAAGGAGAAGCGAGGAAATAATATGCTAATATATAAATGGAAATACAAGGGCAAAATCGGAAGTGGAACGAGAACGAGCGAGTTAGAAGACACGGAAATTAACAAACGTGGCAACAAGGCGGGACCCAGGCCGGGAACCGTTTCAGGGAAAAAATATATATATATATATATATAAGTTATTCTTTAAAAAATATTTAAAATAAGATTGACTGAATTTACATGCCTACCTTTGGCAAACTACCCATTAAATACATGTAGTCCTTTTAAACAAATATATTTCATAAATATTTTGTAAGAAAACTTGTGGCTTCTATGGGATTCTTATATTTTGGATATGCTATTTTGGAATCAATCTATTAGGGATAGGTCTACATAGTTATGGTTCATTCACATTAACATCTAAAATACTAAATAATTGAATAAACTACATAAAATAACGAGTACATATAAGAACAAAACATCATCCCATACCCATATTTATATATAAATATATAGTGAAAGTTCTTTCTTTGTGCAAATTTTTTAGAACCCTTTGAACCAGGAATGGTTCAAAGGGTTCTAAAAAACTCGAAATGTATCTGATTAAAATTGAGATTTTTAATTCATTTAATTCTTTTGCATTGTTCGGCGTTTAAAAGCGGAAAATAAAAAGCTTTTTTTATCGGTTAATTAGAGAAAACTCCCCAATCCCAAACTGGCCTTTACATGCACTCCCTACTTGATAAATTCTTTACATCCATTTCCTGATCGATTGAGTATAAAAGAGTGAAAACTCAGTATACATTGTAAAGATCTGAGTATAAATTGTTTGAGATTGAGTACTAATTTAAGAAATTTGAATACAAAGTTTCGGTGACCCCTCGTGTGAAAATCTTGATGTAATGAGTATAAAAGAGTGAAAACTCAGTATACATTATAAAGATTTGAGTATAAATTATTTGAGATTGAGTATTAATTTAAGAAATTTGAGTACAAAGTTTCGGTGACCCCTTGTGTGAAAATCTTGATGTGATGAGTATAAAAGAGTGAAAACTCAGTATACATTATAAAAATTTGAGTATAAATTGTTTGAGATTGAGTACAAATTTAAAAAATTTGAGTATAAAATTTCGGTGATCCCTCATGTGAAAATCTTGATGTGGTAAATGCAACCTCACATACTCAAATTTCTAAATTTTATACCCAAAATTTTTCAAATAATACTTAATCTAAATCAATTCATACTTAAATTTTACCAAACATATACTGAAATTTTTACTATATACTGAAACAATGTATACTCAAATTTTTTCAAATAATACTCAAATTTCGTAAATTAGTACTAATTCTCAAACAATTTATACTCAAATTTATACGATTTATACTGAATTATTACTCTTTTATACTGATAAAAAAATAACACACAAAACTGTCTTGTCAATCCCATCAGGGAGTACATGCAAAGAAATTTTTGATTGGGGAGTGCATGCAAAGCCCAATTTGATGTTGGGAAGTTTTTTCAAATTTTCCCTTTTTTTATTACCAGGTATTAGTAAAAAGTTTAAGGGGCGTTTGATTTACTTCATTTTCTATTTTTATTTTTCAGAAAATCATATTTTTTTATTTTCTGGAAAATGACTTTCTTTTATTCTCTATTTTTTCAGAAAACGCTATATCTTTTTCTGGAAAATAAGATTGTAATTACAAACCAAACATATTTTTCAGAAAATTATATTTTCTATCGAAAATGAAAATAGAAAATAAGTTTACCAAACGCCCCCTTATTATTTGTATGTTTGTTTTTTTTTAAGTTAACATGATATATCCGATTTACACTGATTATTTGGGGATGATTAATTCAGTCCTAAAAACCTTTTTACCAATCAAAATACATTTAAAAAATACTCATAGTGAATATCCATCAATCAGCGTTCTTAGCTTAGGTAATCAGACACGTATGACTTCTAATTGCATATTAAGTATATTCTGTTAATGTTTATTTATTTTCAGAATTTTTATATCTAATTCAATGTAATGATTAATGAATCAATTAATATTTGTATTAATTTAATAATATTATAATAAAGACAAAATATAAAATTAAATAAATGTTGGAGTGGTGTCCACCTGATATGAATAAAAGTTCAGTTAATCTAAATTAATCGAATTTAAAATTTTGATTATTTTTTAAAATAATTATTTAAGATAATTCGATTTGGTTCTAATTTTAAAACTAAAAAAATCAAAATTTTAATATTAATTTTTAAAAATAAATACCATAACAAATATCAATATTGTTGTGATATTGATTTTTAAAAAATAGTACCACAACAAATATCAGTATTGTTGTGGTAACATTTAAAAAAAATCAATCTTGTTGGTATTTGTTGTGCTAGTTAAAAAAAAATTGATAAAAATATACTATTGTTAACCATTTTGATTAATTTAGTAAAAAATAAATTAATTGATATTTTATCGATTCCTTATATACACATTTTGTTCAAATTTTATTAGAAAATTAGGTAGTTTGAATTTTTTTATTTATTCGATTTCAATTAAATTAATTTGGTCAGTTTGATTTTAAATGTATTGCTTGCCCTTTGGAGTAGAGATTTGTAAATATAGAAAAGGATAATATTAAATTTTGTAAAGCTAAATGTTGGAGGATATATTCTTTTTCGGAGAGTTTACAATAAATTTAAATTACAAAGCAAATCTCCCGATCAGTAGTCGGATGTCTCCCAACCAAAATCTCTCGAACCAGTCTGCCTGAACCGGAGTATGAGAGTTGCTGAGGTCTGCGTTACGTAGTTTTCTTGAAACAGATTTGTCCTCCTCTAGCGGTGCTTCGAGGCTCCGATGGTCATCTATCTCTCAGGATACAACAGCGGGATCACGGACACAACAGAGCACACGTTGCTCGTGGCGAACTGAGGAAGTACCCGAATGCTATCAAGGGAGGTCGGGAAGGAGGTGGAAGATAATTTATTCTATGTATCTTTTACTCTCGATCACAACCTCTTTATATAGTTTTAGACCCCCGTAGTAATCAATGTCCGTCTTGGGGTTAATGATTTTACATAGTTAATGCATCAATTATATTTGAGCAAAAAATTTGGCAAAACATTGGTTTATCTGCTTGGACAAATTTTGCCCCGACCGGTCGGACATTCAACGCGCGCAGATCGTGCACGCACACGGGTCCACTTGGTTCAGTATAAATCTGGACCCTTGATTTGTACCCCTACGCACCCACACGTGAGAGAGAGTCTCTCCTCTTGCATTTGTTCACAACTAACATACTTGTGAAATAATATAAACTAACAATTATGTCTTAAGACTCCCAATGTGTGACTAAAGTCTCATTCACAATGGAATCCCTTTATTTTCCACCTCCCTTTCCATTCACATGAAACTCCTAATGTGAGATTAAAGTCCTACTCACCAAGGAGCTTCTTTCCTTCCTCCAAATGGAGCGTGAACCCTGGGACGCTGGGCTTCTTGACCGCCCACTGCGAGCGCTTCCCGATTTACCCAATGTGTGACAAAAGTCTCATTCACAATGGAATCCCTTTATTTTCCACCTCCCTTTCCATTCACATGAAACTCCTAATGTGAGATTAAAGTCCTACTCACCAAGGAGCTTCTTTCCTTCCTCCAAATGGAGCGCGAACCCTGAGATGCTGGGCTTCTAGACCGCCCACTGCGAGCGCTTCCCGATTTACCCTGACAGCCGATGAGAAACTTCCGTGAAACCAAACCGATCACCCGAAATTAAAAAAAACCTCATTAATCATTTTTTTCTTCTATCATCCCTTTCCATTCACACTATATCCAATACTAAATATATATTTGATCGTATGATTTTTTTTCATTGCATTAAATTTTTCATAACATAAATAAAATAAAATTAACGTTTACTTCTTTAATGGTGGCGTTTTCTATTTTTTAATTTGCTTAATAATTTTTAACAATTTTATAATTCAGTAAATTTATAAATATTAAATCTTAAATTTTATAATAATAACACACGAACACTATGGGTGAGAAAGACGAATTTAAGTTGGTTTTGCTAAATTAAAAAAAAATATAGGTATTTTATAATTTATAATTCACTTATCGATTTATTGTTCAAGCATACGAAGAAACCGTTAATTTGAATAAGTTTGGGCTCGAATCAGACTCGATGCGAGTTTAATTTAACTCAATTATAGCTGAACCGGATTCGACAGACAGGTCCGGTTCAGCCGTCGCGTTGAAGCGGGAATTCAAAATCTTCTCCCTTCGCCGCATTCCCCATCTCTCCCGACTTCTCTCCCTGGTCCCTCTTCACTCGAATCTCACCTCGACGCCGCCGCAGCTTGCCCCCGACAACGATGTTCGCCGATTTCTGACGAAGATCGACCTTCTACGCTGCTCACTTCGGTTCGCCGCTTCCCAGTGCGCGTCCCCGTCTGCAGCCGATGTCTTCTTGCCTGGATTGCCGGAATACTCGAGATTGGTGGATGCTGATGCTGAAGGACTCCCTAAGGTTCCAATAAAATCAGTTAAGTTTCACAGAAATGGTCGATTATTTCTGATTGTAGGATTCTTCCAAGTAATTTTTTTGAAGATTGCCCTGTTCATAAGCCATCCTTTTCGCCGGATTGTTCCGAGGTTATACATTCAAGGGGGGAATTATCTTACAGCTTTAATTTGGTTGAGACAGATTTGAATAAGAGAAGATAAATGCTTAGAACTTTTTGAGGTTTCTCCTGATTCAAACCCCATTGCATTCATCGGTAATGAAGGTTGACGGACAAAGGAGTTAATTGGGGCTTTGAAGATGAATGGAAGTGCTCGACGTTTGGCTTTTTCTGATGGCGGGCAGCAGCCATGAAACAATGATTTCTAAGAACATATGAAGTTCAACCCTGATTCTCAGATTTTGGCTTGAAACAATGATTTCTAAAAGCCTTGAAAAAGTTAAAAATTACAGTTTTTGATTGAAGTGTTGCTGATGCTTGTGATCTAATTTTCTCTCTGAATTTTAAAGTTCCGATCTGAGTTCTTTCTAAAGATTATGCGATCCTTCATTTGATCTAAACAGCAGGATTGATTGTAATATTCTTTTTTTAAATCCAAAGTACTTGATCATTAATTCTTTGATTACTTTTTCATAAAATTCCCCTCACAAGTCAAATGTCAATGATTGATCAATGGGTTTGCAGCAATACTCTTCATGATTGATCAATGGGTAAAGTAGCTCGGATTGTCTCTTTAATTGGTTTTTTCTTCATTCTTTTAAATAATTCACAGTTTTTTCAGCTAATTATTTAAAGCACCTGAGTGATAAGTTATTTTATTGTCCTCTGATGTCACTTCAAACCCTGAAGATTTGAAACGATTTTAGTTATTGTCCCTTGGGTTAAAACAAGCAGTTCTAGATCAAGTTGGCATTTTTTTAAGTTTGTTGCCATTTGGATATCACTTTGGTTGTTTGTTTACATTGTGTTTATTCTTGAGGAAATGAAAAAAAAAATCAAGAGGGTAGAAAGTAAAAAAGAAAGGAGAAGTTAAAAAAAATGAACAATGATAGGGAGAGTGAAAATGAGAGAGTGAAAATCATAGTGAATGATGTAGTATGACGTGACACTATACTATTCTTGTTTAAGATAACAATGAGTGAGAGGTTGAAAAAATATAGTGATTTTTTTGATGAAATTCTCATGTTGAATAAAAAAGTCAATAATTAGATAAGTTAAAACCAATTATGGTCTCTTAATATTGCTTAATATATTTTTAAAAACTAAAAAAAAATACTTCATTTTTTCTATTTTTGTTATTTTTCAAAAAAAAAAGTGAAATTTGTTGATAACCCTTAATTGTTTCATGCCATTTAGAAAAAATATATTAAAAAATTAAAGTTAACAATAAGTAATTCTTTGGACTTTATTATTTCAAAATTATGAATCAAGATTAAGTGATCTTACTTAGATTGCTTTTATATTAATAAATTTTGGCCAATAATATGTCAACACATGACAAATGACGATGCCAGAGAAGATTTTTAAGGATTTTTGAAGTTGACATCCGCTATGTCTTGAATATTTTAGCAGTATTCTTATGATAAGTTTTTTTTTGTCCTCTTTCTCTTATTATTTAGGCATTGATGCTCATTAACTTTTTGAGGGAGTGTATCTCCCATGGGAGATTAAGACATTAAACCAATGAATGGTGTTAATTATTTAATGCATTTCACTTTCACCCAAATGTTCTTTAGATGGGATGGAAGCACATTAATCTCTATAGGACAACTAAATTGAAAGGTTAAATCTACTTTAACAAGAAATAGACTATACGATGAGACAATTGATAAACAAACATATATTCTTTAAATTTAATTCATAGATTATAATGATCATTGAAAACTATTTATATATTCGACGGGTAGTGAATTCATAAGCAATGATTTTCATAATAAAAATTATTTATTTGACTCATGTCACATGATCTATTTGTCCTACCGATCTAATAAATCCAAACAACTCAGATCAGTTTCAATAATCTTGAACAATTTTGATAGATTTTGTTTAGATTTGAAATCAAACATGAACACCAAGCACAACAAACAAGGTCGAATCTCTTGCGGCGCAGGTCACACGGTCGGTCGGTCCCTAGCTGTTTATCTAGTTCCTAATTGAGTTATCACAACTTTCTCACCCTACCACAATTCTCATTAATTACACTAATCAATCTAAGTAAACACCAAATAAGGCAAGAAAATCTAGAATGGAAACAAGATTTGCCACCAAGATTTCTTCTCCAGGATTGCTAGAATACGATCTGCTCCGTTTCGTGCCAAGAGGAGACAATGTCTCCGAGCTCTGCTTTCGCGTGCTCCCAGCAGAATCCGGCATCGCCGCCGCTGCCGCCGTCGTGCTCTAGTTTCATCTCCACTAGCAGAAGCTGCGAAGCCACCTCCGACACCTCCACTGAGAGAGTAGGACCCCAGCCCCCTGCTAGCGCCGCCGCCGCCGCCGCTTTCTTGGTCTCCACCACGAGGCCGAGTTTGCTTCCGGTGAGCTGGATCCTGTCGATGATCTCGTCGACGGAGTGCGTGGAGGTGAAGCGCCGCTCCTTCTTGGCCTTGGCGTCGTCGAAGAGAGGCGAGAGGTCGAGGCCGGAGGAGAGGGAGATGATGTCGAAGGCGTTCATGGCGGGGGCCAGTTGGTGATCATCGGCGGCGGCGAGAGGGTGCGTGTTCAGCTGAGAGTCCACGCTGAGGGAGCGCTTGAGCCAAGGGTGGTCGATCAGGGCCGCCAGGGTCATCCTGGTGTCGGGATTTGGGTCGAGGAGGCGGACGAGGAGGCGGCGTGCCGGGGTAGAGATCCCGAGAGGGATCTCGTAGTCGCGGCGGTGGATCCGACGGTACATGACGGTGAGGTTGGCGTCGTCGAAGGGGAGGGAGCCGGCGAGTAGCACGAAGAGGATGACGCCGCAGGACCAGGCGTCGGCGGCGGCTCCGTCGTAGCCCTTGCGGCGGACTACCTCGGGGGCGGTGTAGGCCGGGGTGCCGCACGCGGTGTGGAGGCGGCCGTCGCGGAGTCGATCTGGGAGGGCGGCGAGCCCGAAGTCGGAGACCTTGAGGTTGCCGTCGCGGTCGAGGAGCAGGTTCTGGGGCTTCAAGTCGCGGTGGGTGACGCCGCGAGCGTGGCAGTAGTGCAGCGCAGAAACGAGCTGGTGGAAGTAGCGCCGGGCGGCGTGCTCGGGGAGACGGCGGCGGGCGATTCGAGCGAGCAGGTCGCCGCCGGGCGCGTGCTCCATCACCAGGAAAATCTTCGACCGCGTCGCCAGCACCTCGTGGATCTTGAGGATGTTGGGGTGGGACAGGCGGCGCATGGCCGCCACCTCCGTGAGCACGCTGCCGGCCATGCCCGTCGCCACCATCTCCTTCTTATCGAGGATCTTGACGGCCACCGCCGCGCCGTCGGAGACGGACCGAGCGAGGTAGACCTTGGCGAAGGTGCCGCGGCCGAGGAGGCATCCGAGCTCGTACTTACCAAGAAGGACTTCTTGGTGGCGGCGCTTGACGGCGGCTGAGGCGGCGCAGTCAACGGAGAGTTGTCGGTTGTCCATCAAGTGCTTGCTCTGATGCCTCCTCCCCCCTCCCCCACTTTAATTCACCTCCATTTTGGTGGTTCAGTGGCAGGGGCAGTTGAGGTGCGGTTTTATTTATGCACATCTCCCTTTGCTTCTTTGTTTAACTTTGTATTATACTAGTCATTATATTTTAATTAGCCGCCCAAAGTGACTTAATCACTATTTTATTTGGTAATCATGCTCCATAAATATCAACTAAATCCACCGCATAGAGCACCTGTCCCCGAGATTTTCTATGCGAACATCCTTGTCAGCCGTCCGATCAAACCCCATTCGATCTAAGTCGTTGATCTTATTCGTATTATTTTGATATCCGTTTGTTAATTACACGCTTAGAAGAATTCAGCCAATAATATGAATTTAAATTTTGTCCTTTAATTGAAGAAATTTAACGGTCCTTCTTAATTTGGGCTTTTGTTGTTGGGGTCAATATTTAATTATAGCTAGACCTACCACCTTTGGGCAACGTTAATTAAAAACAGTAATAATGACTCGATTTGACAATTAATATAAACCTTAAACGGATTGATCCTGTCGCGAAGCGAGGTGAAAGTCTCAAGAACGAGATGGTATACCGAGTGCCCTGCGCTCCGCTGACCTGGCTCCGAACTGGTTGTGACCTGGCCAAGACCTGCGATAAGATGGCCGTTAGCAAATCCGCCGGAGATTTTCCCCGGTCAGGTTCTCTTTCTAGCTAGCGTCAAATTTGATCCTGTCGCGAAGCGAGATGGAAGTCCCAAGGGTGAGATGGTACACCGAGTGCCCCGAGCTCTGCTGACCTGGCTGTGACCAAGCCAAGACCTGTGACAAGATGACCGTTAGCAAACCTGCTGAGGATTTTTCCCGGTCAGGCCTTACTTCTAGCATCAAATTTGATCCTGTCATGAAACGAGGAGGAAGTCCCAAGGGCAAGATGGTGCACCGAGTGCCCCGAGTTCCGTTGACCTGGCTCCGAACTGACTGTGACTTGGCCAACACCTGCGACAAGATGGTCGTTAGCAAATCCGCCGGGGATTTTCCCCGGACAGACCCTCCGATGGACAAGTCAGTATCTCGCAGGCAATAGAGTAGAGTAAAGGAATGCAGAAGAGTAGAAAGGGAGTGCTATCGCGCATACTTGCGGAAGGAGAAGTGCAGGGGTTTGTATAGCCGGGGGAGCTGACATCCCCTGTTTGTGTCAACAGTACAGGGGTAGGATGTGTGTCAGCTCATGGAAGCATCCGGCCGCGGCATGGCACGGGGCGCTCTGATGGTACGATAGTATGGAGTCGGCGGGTTGTCCGCGACGCGAGTTATGAAGGAGTAAGACGTATATTACTCTGACGTCACGGTCGTACCCCAGATATACCGATGTAGAGCGGCGTGGGGAAGCTCGGGTCCGGAGACCGAGTGCCGACGGGCAAGTCCGAGTGTCGTGGATTAGGTTGGGTCATGCCCAGGAAGCGTGGGCTGCCACACGTTCGACTGGGAGATGTGAAGCACGGGGTATACCCTGAGTCGGGGGGTTATCGGGATGTATCTGTTTAGCCTTGTTCCAAGTCTATAGGTTGTCAGATCAGAGGGAGGCTGAAGGTTGAGGTTACCCGACTCAGTCCGGGGTCGGGGAACTGGGTTAGGTCGCCGAGTTGGGATGTGCTCGAGACTGACCTGCCCAACCCTCGCCCTAGGTCGGTCGACTGTGGCTCGAGAGGGTTCCCGGCTCGGGAACTCCCGGGTGAGGCCTTCGTGGCGCCAGGCTGACTAGCTAAACTGGTCGAACTACCTGTAAATAAGATCGGGATCACGGACTTTCTAACTGGCATATTCGCTTAGTTAGGATGCATTGGCTACCACAAAATGAAATGAAATGAAATAAAAAGAACATTAAATTATGATTAGATTTAGATTGATGGAAATAAAAAAAAGGAATAACTCATTTTTCCATTACAACCCTTTCATCAACGGTGGCATTCTTAATAAGAGTACAATAACAAACAATCAACTAGTTAATCATTTTACTAGCTAGAAAGAAATTCTCTAGCTAATAATCATAATTTGCCTGAAAATTTGACAAGGCCAAAAAGTAGAGGCCAAGAAATGCCAAGAGGCACATGAAAAAATGTGAAGTTGATGGAATCAACATAAAGTATCAAAATATGGCAAGATCCAAGATTCATTCAATAATTCATGGCCCCCAATGAGTTTCCCCTTGTTCCTATTAGTAAAAAAAATGGAAAATTATATAGTATCTATATTTTGGATCATAAATATGGCTAGATCTAGATCTCATTTAAGCCGTAATATAAGAGAAATAGATTTTCCTCAATTAAGCGATGGTGATCGTACAATAACACAAAGCATGGATGTTTCTTTCATGGGTCCTAGCATTCTTTTTTATAGTGGATGTGGTCCTTTCAAAAATATAGTACTTAATTAGAAGAATAGTTTGAAAGTTGATTTATATAAATTATGTTTAGATTTATCAAATAGAAGAATCAAATAAAAATCATCCATCTCTATGACTCTTCGAGCAAAGTTTCAACACATGAATTATAAAAATTAAAAACCCTATTATTTAAACCTTTTCATACATTTGCAAAGGGTAATTTCTAAAATACCCTTTAATATATTATTAATATAATTTAAAAGAATAAAATAAAGCATTTAGTATTCAATAGATATTTTAATAATAAAATAGAAATAGCAAAGGGCATTCCAAAAAATGGGAGAGATTTCTTATGGCTGTCCATTATAAAAAGCAGCAATTGGAAAATGGCCAAAAGGTTGGTGAAGGCTGAGAGATCAAAATACGTATCAATCAATTGTCCTTGTGCATGAAAGTGATTATTTTCATAAAATAATTAGTAGATATTTTACTTGCCATTTGATAAGATTTAAAGAAATTTTTAATGGTTGTTAATTTAAAGCAACGAAATGCAGCGAGAATTTTCAACGAAAAATTCAACGGGAATGACGTGATATTTTTATATATACATCCGATTGTCGCTTGGACACTAACGGCGGCCTTCGGCCGTCGCCGCGAACCAAACTATATCCTAGGGATACGATGAATCCATCGAAGATAACTACAATTGAAGTGTCACGTCATTCTTATTGGGTTTCTCGTTGAAAATTTTCATTAATTTATGGGTGTCCAAATCACTTAATTTGTGTTGGAGGAGTTTCCGAGATTTTACACTAAATTGAAATTATAAAATTAATTCCAACTTATCTCTGTTGAGTGGCCCGAGCTCCAAACTGCAGTCTGCAATCTCCCGAGCGAAATGGCCGAGTGAGCTCCCGAGCGGTATTGCCGAGTGGAATTCCGGAACTGGAATTCCCGAGTGAAATTTCCCGACTGGGATCTCCCGAGTAGTGGTCGGACGTCTCCCGGCCGGGAAGTTGCTGAGGCCTACACAGCGTAGTTTCCTTGAAACAGATTCGTCCTCCTCCGTCGGTGCTTCGAGGCTCAGATGAACTTCTGTCTCTCAGGATACAACAGCAGACCACGGGCACAACGGAGCACTCGTTGCTTGTGGCGAACTGAAGAGGTACCCGACTGCTATTTTCCCGACCAGATCCAAACGGGGTCGTGCACGCACACGAGTTGACTTGGTTCAGTACAAATCCGGGCCCTAGATTTGCACCCCCCCTGCGCACTCACGCGTGAGAGAAAGCCTCTCTCCTAGCATTTGTTCACAACTACCATACTTGTGATACAATATAAACCAAACATTTTGCCTTAAAACTTTCAATGTGGGACTAAAGCCCCACTCACAAGGGAGTCACTTTATTCTCTTCCTCACTTTTTATTCAATGGAAAGTTTCAATGTGGGACTAAAGTCCCACCATCTCCCTTTCCATTCACAATGGATATCCAAGATATCCTACAATTTGTTACCTTCCTTAAACTATTTGTTTTGTCTTATACAAATTGTGTATGTTTGGTGGCTCACTCGAGGTTTCGTGCTCTTGCCCTATTTTTTTGTTTTAAAATACTAATTAGAAACCATGTTCAAAGAATCATTGAAGGATAGTTTTTTTTTCCCTTCGTTTATTTAGAGAATGATTTGATAGAGAAAAGTTGAGAAAGATGGAGAGTGTAAATGTAGGGATCAAAAATAAAGGCACTCCAAAGAGGGCATCTAATTGCAATTTAGATAAAGACATAGATAGTGACAAATGACCTAGCTTTGGTTAGGGCATATTCTGTCATTAATATCTATCAAATTAGATGGGAGATCAAAAGATGGAAAATGATTAGATCTTATGGTGTTCTAGGCAATCGATGACTATCTATTGCCTATTTTGTCCTTTTGTGTATAAAGGTGAAAGTTTGAACTATTCAAAATCCAATGATAATTTAATTTAAATTATTTAAGATAAAAATGATAATATTCATGTTAGACGATTTAGTATTATCAATTCCTCAAACAGATATAAATAAATAAATCATGAGAAATTCGTCCAACAATAATGATACATGCAAGGGGTGATCAATTACAAGACTTCTATACTTGCTAAAAATCAATCTCAGATTTATCCATGACAACACCACTATATGAACCATTTGGACGGCTTGTGAGGGCTAATATAATCTAAACTATTGAGCCTAATGACTACACTCATTTGAGAGTGATTGACACCAAAATTTGACGGTCTCTAGACCCTTTGTACAATTATATAAGTCTAAGTATGGTTAATTGATGTCCCACAATATGATAGTAAGAGTTAGGATATACTCCCACGAGGTAAGTGTTCGATTTTCATGTAGGACATATCATATGCACGTAGTATTCAAACCACTTGTGATATTGAGTCATCCGTTAGGATTCATTTGTGCTTTTTGAATTTACTTTAGTGGTCTATACAAATTTTCTATGCGATTAAATCGGTTATCTCCAAGATTAGCTATCAAAAAGTTATTATCTTAGACATGGGCGGAGCCACCCTTGGGCTAGGGTGGGCTCCAGCCCTACCTCATTTTTTCCTAAAAAAATTTAATAGTTTTAATTTTTTTTTATAATTAATCATAAATTTATTAATGGGTAAAATATCAAATTAAAAATAATTAATTTTAAAAATAAAATATCAAATTAGAATGATAAATTTTATAAAAATTATTATATTTATAAATTAATAAATATATTAATTCTAATTTATTTAATATTTTTATCCTGAATTTGCTAATATTAAAGTCTCTTTTCCTCTCCACAATATCATTTCTTTGGCCACTCGAGAGATGATCGATAAGCCCCTCGTGAGGCGGACCCTGCCTTGCCAGCCGATCAGGAACTGCTTCGTGTGCAACCGCTCGCGAAGTGAACGTTGCCTCCTGAGGCAACTAGCAATAGTTTAGCATGCGATCACTTTGCGAGCGCCCGCACGTGAGGCGACCACTACTTTGTCAGGTAATGAGCGACATAAGTCTAGTTATGTAAATATAAATTATATTTCATAATTTTATTTAACATAAATTAATATGATACCAAATCTATTTTTTTCATCCTCTAGAAAATCTTATTCAAACATGGTCAATTATTCAATTTTACTTATTTGCTCATAATTCTTAATATTTCAACTCTTAAGGTTCTCGATTCTCTAGATAATTTTGAATTCTGATTACGCTAGCGATCTTAGATAAAAAAAATCTGTTAATTGACCACAAGTGATAGCTTATGATATCATGATAAAATAATAATTGTCCTTGCGAATTGACGCAATGGATAGTTATATGAATATTTATTTTAATATATTTTAAGGTCAATTATTAATAGATATAAATATCTTGTTTGGTATATAAAGAGCCGTTATATTATATTAAGACATAATGTTTTTCATGATTTACTATTTTATATTTTCGCATGGGTCGAAAATAATAGAACATATGAGAGGAGCGAGAATTTTTTTCTTTCTATGATGATAAAATAATAATTAATAATAAGGAGCAATTGAAAAAGACAACAAATTATTATTATATTACGCCCTAAATGAAAAAAAAAAACCATTAATAATACTTTTTGTTATTAAATTTATGTTATTATTATTTCTTACTATTTATGTCACATCAGATGAAAAATACAGTTTTCTAAAATTTAAATTTTAGAAGTCTAATTAATTAGAGATCAAGCATGAAATTTCATCCATCCATCAAGCATGAAACTAATCTAACGAAAAAATTTAGATGTCTAATTAATGGATTCGACCAAATTAAATAATAAAAAATATTATGTTTAGGGAAAAAATTTTAGATGACACCATATCATAATTATAATGATTTTCTAAAAATTTATCGTGCCTTTTAGAGTATAATTTGATTCAACGGACAATAATTGACCTTAAAAATTTTTTTAAATTGTTTTTCTTAAACGTATGTATGAGAGCTCTTAAATTATTAAACTTATATGGATTGAAATCTCATCAGTCCATCTAGCACGAAACTAACGTAACCGAACCATCTAGCTCATTCGACTCGATTGACTCGAGGATTCTATTCATCAATTGTCCCTTCAGACCTGTTTTGTTCTTAATTCCGTATTTTGAAATTTTCTCTCTCGTGGCTAAACGAATGCGTTGGGGGCCACCCGAGCGAGACTTGGGAGCCCGCCGCCTCCCTCTGCCCGCCCAAACCCCGCGCTTCCGCGCGCCAAACCACTCTCCTCCCCGTCTCAACCTCTTGCGCCACCCGTCCGCCTACCGACACCTCCTCCAACTCGCCGCCGGAACCCAGTCTTTGATCCTCTGCAGGCTTCTCCACTCTCACATGGTCCGCGCCGGCTACAAGCCCGGCCTTTTCACTCACAACATCCTCCTCAATGCCTATTGCCGTTGCTGCGACATGGCAACCGCTCACCAGTTGTTCGACAGAATGCCCCTTAGGGATACCGTATCCTGGAACATACTGTCTGCTGGGTTTTCTCGAGTCGGGTACAGCGGCGCAGCTTTGGGTGTGTTTAGAGAGGCAAGAAGCGCGGTCGCTTTGCTTGACCGGTTCAGTTATGTAGGTGCTCTTAGTGCCTGTGCCGACCTCGGATATGTCAAGGTAGGGAGGGCTGTCCACGGCATGGTTGTTGTTAATGGATTGGCTCGTCGTGCTTTTATAACCAATTCTCTTATAGATTTATACTCCAATTTTGGCGTGATCAACAAAGTGAGGCTGATCTTTGATGGAGCGGAGGAACTGGATGAGGTTTCATGGAATTCCTTGCTCACGGCATACGTCCGCATCGGATGGCCAGAGGTTGCTGCCAACATTCTTGTTTGGATGCACCGCTCTGGAGTAAAGCTCAATAGTTTTGCTCTCAGTGCTATTCTCAAAGCTTGTACCAATATGAAGGATTCGGAGGATTCAGAAGATGTTCGAAGGATGCTGCATGGGTGTGTAACTAAGGTTGGATTGGACTTGGATCTCTTTGTTGGCAGTGCAATGCTTGATGTGTATGCAAAAAATGGTGGATTGGAAGAAGCAATCAAGGTCTTTGAATGCATACCGAATCCCAGTGTTGTAGTGTTCAATGCCATGATTGCTGGATTCTCTCGCTTGGGAACTGAATCCTGTGGCAAACAGAGAGTTGAAGCTCTAAGGCTTTTTAGTAAAATGCTAAGGAGACATATAAAACCCTCAAAGTTCACATTCAAGAGTGTACTCGAAGCTTGTATCTCGCTTGGTGCATTGAAATGTGGGAGGCAAATCCATGCCCATGCCATTATGAATAATCTCCAAAATGATGATTTTATTGGGAGTGCACTGGTAACTTTGTACTCAACCTCACATTTGATGATAGAAAGCTTCAGATGCTTTGAAATGACTTCTAAGCAAGAAATTTTCACTTGGGACTGCATGATCTCAGCTTATACTTATAATGGGCATTTTGAAAAAGCCCTGAGCTTATTTAAAGAATTGCTAGACATCGGTAAAGAACTGCACCAGTTCACTCTTTCATGTGTGATAAATGCTTGTTCAAATTCAGGCATGCTACGGGTTGGTGAGCAAATTCATGGCTGTTCTATGAAATTGGGATATGATAAGTTCACTGTTTGTGGTAATTCACTTGTAGAGATGTATACCAAATTAGGAGAGCTAGATGCTTCAATTAAGACATTTCAAGATCTTGGAAGTATTGATATTTTTTCTTGGTCTGCAATGATTTCAAGCTACGGAATACACGGAAATGCAGGAGATGCATTGATGCTCTTTGAGAAGATGAAGGAATGCAGGGTGATGCCCAATGCTTCATCTTTTCTTGCTGTTCTTACTGCTTGCTGCCATGGTGGCTTGCTGGATGAAGGTTTTAGGTGGGTTACCTTATTTAAGTTAAATGTTCACACTTTCAAGTATTTCCTATTATATTTGCATTGTCTAACTCCTTTTCATTTTAATCTCGGCCTTCGAAATTGCCCAATAGAATCTGAAAGTCAATGAAGCCAGATCCCTGATAAATGCTAATCATGAATATTGGAGATGGCTTCTTAGTTTAAGTCAATTTTTCTAGCAGCAATTGGACAAATGTTAGAGAAACTAATCAAGCTAAACATTTAGTATTTTCTTATTTTCCAAATAAGTTAACAAACGCATTAAGCACAACATGTTAGTTTCTGGTTATTTGATAACTAAACTGACATAAGAATTGCCAGTATGCTACTGCGTTTAATGTGACCCATCTATATTTATTGGATTTACTTATGTTGTCTGCTTATTGGTTGACTCTAGGCTATAAGCTTATAGACCTGTTGCCTAAGGTTCTTAGTTACATAGAGAGAAATCATATTATGTTATAATCGTTATATTGTAGACTAAGTAATGCCCCTAATGTCCGTGCCAAGCTAGGATGGAAGATGAAGGGTTTTAAGGTAGACAACTATCAGAAATGGATGATGCATCATGTTTAAAATACTGAAAGATACCTCAAAATTTGGGTCAAAAAGTTTTTATCGTTGCTAAGTGTGCTTACAAAATCCTAAAAGACATCCACACTCGACAACATGTTAAATCTTAACCAGTTTTCAGTAATCATACATCCATAAACATTACTAATTGCTTTGAACTACAGGTACTATGAAAGCATGAGCATGGAATATGGATTAACTCCAAACTCAAGACATTGCGCTTGCCTAGTTGACCTTCTGGGTCGGGCTGGTAGAATAGTCGATGCAGAGGACTTCATTTCAAAATCTGGATATGCCACTGACCCATTGCTTTGGCGTGTAATTATGCGGGCATGCTTGTTCTATGGTGAAATTGAACAGGGTATACGTGTAGGTGAAAGATTGATGATGATGGAACCACTTTCTTCTACATCATATATATTGCTTATAATATGTATTTGGATGCGGGAAAAGTTTCATTGGCAATGAGAACGAGAGGTTTAATGAGAGAAAGAGGAGTGAACAAAGAAACTGGTATGAGTTGGATTGAAATTGGAGCATCCGTTTATTCTTTCATGTCTAACAATAGTCAGCAGCCACACATGGACATCATTTATGGAAAGCTAGAAGAGATAATGATTCATATAAGACAAAAGATGGGAGATGCTGGCCTCAAGATTTTAAAGTTAGAGTACCAAAGTGAGATGTGGAAGAAGAGTCTAGTTAACAGTCATGGTGAGTTGCTGGCCTTGGCATTTGGTATGTGCAAACTGCCAAAGTCTGTTCCAATACGAGTCATGAAGAATCAAAGAGTCTGTGGGGATTGCCATACTACACTGAAGTTATTTTCCGAGCTTGAAAGGAGGGATATTGTTGTTAGAGATTCAGTTCGATTTCATCATTTTAGTTGGGGTTCCTGTACTTGTGGGGACTACTGGTAAGAGAAACATATCTACCACCTTGTGCGCAATTTCGTATGTATTTGGCATCCACTGGTGTTGCTTTGGTCGTTTGGAGATAGAATATGACAGTTCGTTCAAAGCTGAGAAATGAAGAAGCCTGTTGAAGCTGATGGCACCGACATGTTTAGGCAGCCAGAAGCAGGAGCTCTAGAAGCAGATTCTCATTCTTTCTTGAATAATCTCACATTATACATGGACCACATCATGTAAAGGGCAAGCTGATATGTGGGCAGATTCCTTTGTCCAAGGAAGGTGTTTTTCTTTGGCTGACAAGGGCTTAACTGACTTGGCCTTTCAATAATTGCCATCAATCGATTGAATGGGTTTAATCACTCAAGCAAGTTGACACCAGGGCTCCTGCAATTGCCATGACACTGGAAGGACTCTAGTGGGCACTATTCATCAGCCAAGTATAAACATCTTTGAGTCGTTCAATGAGGTTTCCCATCTTTTTTCTTTTAATTTGATTTAATGAAGTATTCACTCTAGGAGACGTCATCATGCTTTAAATATATTCCTTTATCCAGATAGATTATTATACATCCTCTTTAGTCTCTAGTATACACAACCAAACTAATTACCAATTGGTGAAAAGTTGCACAACCCTTTTATTTCCTTCCGGTCAAAGCCATTATATTCTTTAACTGATCAGATCCCTTTGATTTCAGAATGAAGAAGATGATGTTTCCTTTATGTTAAAACTAATAACTCACAAAATACAAGATGAAATTATTATTTGTTTTTCTTGATTCCTGTATTATGTTCATATTCATAAAGCATCGCGGAGAAGTAATGTATCGGCTCCAAATCTCGAGAGCTAATTAATTTGTTTGAGGTTGGTTAGGTGTGTTTGGATTGTTTAAATACAAAAAAGTTTTTGTTTTTAGTTTCATTATCTGACAATTCTTTGTGAATGGTCACGTAATTCCTGGATTTTCTCAGATCAAGGATGGCTACAATCCTGCTACATGGATTGCTTGGAGTTTGGAGCAAAAAAGTGATAGTGCTCATTTCAGTATCGTCAGTTCCTCAGTTAGATATAGACAGGTAAATGACGAGGAGTATTTTTCCTTAGTACGGCTCTTTGTATGGAAGAGATTAAACACCCAATGAGATATTTTATACCAGTTAAGAATTAATTGTAAGATATATTGAAATAATTATCTATGCAGATATCAATTATGCCAACTCGTGAAGACTACTTGAATTGACTAGTCCTTTGATCGAAAATTACCTTGGCATTCATTTTGCTGATTATTATAAAAAATCTAAATTATTTCGGTACCAGTTGATGACCTGATAAATTGGGGATAAGAAATCCATCATATTATTTGATTATTGTAACGGTTACAGGAACTTTACGAGCAAATAAGTAGACTGCCTTTGTAAACTTTAGTAGTTAGACCAGGTAACATTGAGATACTGCTTTGTCTTCTTTAATTGTTGCTTGGGATCTTCACACTGGCAAAGGAGGGATTCCTTTCATTATTCTGATACTATCACTGAAGCACATTCTAACAGTTGGTCTCCTTTCATTATTCTTTCGGCGGCATTTTGTCTTTCAGACGCAACGAAGAATTGGTAGAGAACTTGAGAAGACCGAGCAGTGAATCTAAAGCGCCTAGCTTTGCAACCAAGTGTTCTCAGCCATTTATCACACAATGTCATGCTCATCTTTGGAACCAGAATCTCTTATTGAAGGAAGAACCGTCAAAATACAGTCTTCCTTCTTTTTTTTCTCCCTCTCTATACTGTGATCATTTCCTTGATGTTTGGAACCATCTGTCGTGGATTTCAAAGAGGTGCCTGAATTTTCGACAAGATATTTCATTGTTATATATTCTAACCTGGAGATTCTTATACTTAACGTGTAAATCGACGCAGCTTCAATTTATAATTTTCGTGGGAGTGTTGTGCGCTGCTTATGGTTCTGATGAAACTTCTCATACTTTCCCCGTTATATTTATCGGAATTAATGTTTTTGTTACCCTAGAACTATGCTGCACTCTTGTTTCTTGGAATTACAAATGCTGGTGCAGTTTGTCTTTTGCATATTGCAGTAAAAAAATTGACTCATCGTCTCAGCGGTCCCTTCAAAACAATTCTACATATTGGATTCTATATATTCTAAAATTGAATAAATCATAAAAGATTTTATCCTACCCAACGAGATTTTTAAACCCCCCGTTGAGAATTAATTTCAAGTACTATTACAATAAACGCCCCTACAGATATGAACGGCACCGACCCCTGAGGCAGTTTGTCTCCGACCGAGAAAGATGCCGGAATGCATTCTGCAGTACCATGGGGCTGATGCACTTCACATTTCTTTTTTAATACATATAATAAATAAACTGTAAATTATTTTTAAATTTCTAATTGATTCTTAAACTTTATCCTCAGTTCTATATAAAAAAATTTATTTTCACTCTCTACATGTAAAATTTCATTTGCTTCAGCTTCCTAATAAATATTGCTTTACCTAATTACTTTTATTATTTTTAGGTAAAAAAAATCCATAATGAGGTACAGTTCTTCCTAAATTCAGTATCGTATAATAAAAATCTAGTTTATTTTTTTATCAAATTAAGTATCATACTTTTTATACGTATAAAAAATCTAGGAAGAAGTATAATTCTTTCTAAATTCAGTATATTTCAATTAAAATTTAGTATATATTTTATCAAATTGAGCATATTTCTTTTTCCACCGGACCAATTGATTAGGAGTTCATACCTAATTGCCCTTATTATTTTTAGGTACAACAAGTCCAAAATGAGGAATAGTTCTTCCTAAATTCAGTATCATATAATTAAAATCTAGTATATTTTCTATCAAATTAAGTACCACACTTTTTATATGTATAAAATGTCCAAAAATAAGTATAATTCTTTCTAAATTCAATATATTTCAATTAAAATTTAGTATATATTCTATCAAATTAAGCACAATTCTTTTTTTACCAGACCAATTGATTAGGAATTTATACCAATTGATTAGTTTAGGATGAATTGATCAAGTCATACTCAATTTGATAAAAAATATATTAAATTTTAGTTAAATGATGCTGAATTTAAAAAGAATTATACTTGATTTCAAACTTTTTGTACCTAAAAAAATTGAGAGGTAATTCGATAAATCTGTAGTTGAAACATATGAAACATTGCATGTAGGGAATGGAAATAAATTTTTTCTGACGTAGGGACCGAGGAGAAAGTTGAGTTTGCACGCAGGGAGTTTAGGATAATTTCCCCTATAATAAAAGATGTTACAATAGATATATGAATATATAAAAATAAATAAATTAAAAAAATAAAAAATTATTATTAAGGTGTCGAACATGAGGAAATAAATTAAAAAAATAAGAATATTATAAAGATGGTCATAATTCCATATGCGTTTATGATAATATTAATTTATCTAAGCTAATTAATTATTTATTTTAAAATAATATTAATACGTCAGGATATAATTGAGTTATCATCATATTATATATTTATAAAAAACAAAGGTCAATTTCTAAAGAAATTGAAAAAAAAATATTCTCTTATGTGGTTGGTTCGATTTTTAATTTATGTCTTTATAAATTGTTATGAGATCAACCGCATGAGATCCCCAAGTCAATCTATGATCTTTTACTTAAAATTTAAGATAATATTATCACATATTTAGTCATTAAATAAGTATCTTTAATTAGGCGAGGTGAAATAAATATGTATATTAATAAAGTAAGAGGAAGAGTAAGAATAAAATAAAATTTATTTAGATATAATCAAAAATATAGTAAAACAGATCAGGTTTAATTTTCAATTGTTATTTTATTATAATACATTTGCTAATTATATTTTGATACAATCAAGATGGGGCTCTTGTTGGACTTTGTTAGACAACAAAAGGCAATCTTTCTTAAGCGTGTAGCAATTGAATCTTGTTATAAAGTTTTTCTGGCATGTTACAGAAAATTAAAAACAACTATTCATGCCAGCCCCCCGATTATGGTTCAAGTAAACGGAGGAATAGAATCCTAGTAAAACTTGAAGAATTATCTATAGTTAGTTTCGATTTTTTAATTTACTCCCTCTCAATCAATGATATGCATGGGACATATTGGTGTTCATTCAAGATGATAGATTTCATCTTTTACATAAGAATAAACGGTGATGACGTATTTCTTCTTTTACATAAGAATAAACGATGACGACTAATCCTGTCGCGAATCGAGATGAAAATCTCAAGGATTGGATGGTCTCCCGAGTGACACGAGCGACTGAGGTGGCGCCGACCTGGCTCTGACCTATCTTCAGCCTGTAAGACATCGACCGTTAGCAAACCCGCGGGGGAGTTTCCCCGGCAAGGCACTCCGACGGTCAAGTCAGTATCCGCAGGAAATATAGTAGAGCAAATGGAAATGCAGTAGAAGGGAGAGCTCGCGCGCCTCTTTCTAGCGCCAAATTTGATCCTGTTGCGAAGCGAGATGGAAGTCCCAAGGGCTGGATAGTCTCCCGAGTGACATGAGCGGCTGAGGTGGCGCCGACCTGACTCTGACCTGGCTTCAGCCTGCAAGACAACGACCGTTAGCAAGCTCGCCGGGGAGTTTCCCCGGTAAGACACTCCGACGGTCAAGTCAGTATCCGCAGGAAATATAGTAGAGCAAATGGAAATGCAGTAGAAGGGAGAGTTCGTGCGCCTCTCTTTGCGGAATGAGGAGTGGAGGACTTATATAGCCGGGGGATCTGACAACCCCTGTCCGTGTCTACGATACAAGGGTATGGTACCTGTTAGCTCGTATGAGAGCACCTGAAAGTACTGCGGCATGGTGCGCGGTGCTTGGGCAGTACGACGGTACTGCATCGACGGGATAACCGCCGGAGGAGGGGTGTCATAAATGGGCAAGACGCGTATTACCCCGACATCAAGATCGTACCCCGGATATAATGATATAGGGTGGCGTAGGGACGATCTAGTCCGTAGCCCGAGCGTCAACCGGTGGGTCCGAGTGTCAAGGACTGGGTCGGGTAATGGCCAGGGAGCGTGGGCCGCCATGCGTCCGACTGGGAGAGTTGAGGCGCGGGGTACGCCCTTAGTCGGGGGTCCGTTGGGCTATGTCTGTCTGGCTCTGTGTCAGTTCTGTGGGTTGTCAGTTCCATGGAATGCTGAGGGAGCGTGGGTAACCATGCGTCCGACTGGATTGTCCGACCCAGATCCGGACCAGGGTACGGGTGTAATCGACCGAGTGAGGGGACGCTCGGGGTCGGTTAGCGCATGGGGGGGGGGGGGGGGGTTTCCCGGCTCATGGAATCTCCTGGCAAGGTCTTCGTTGGCCTTTCTGCTGAGCCTTCGCGATGGCAGGCTGATTGGCTGAGCGGGATGAGCTATCCGTAGGTAAGGTCGGATCAACGACGAACTATCTAAATGATAAATTTTAAATCTTACTTAAGGTATATTATATTGGAGGAGTTTGAAAATTTCATGATAATAGATCATCCGTCTATTTATATTTTTCAATTTATTTAATAGCCAATGGGAAAATTTTATGAAATCAAATTGATCGATCCTAAAAATTGAATACTTGAATTAAAAAAAAACAAACCGTTCTAATTTTTAGAAAAGCCAAAAAGTTCATACCTTTTCGTTCCAAAATGTCCAAATAGCTAATTTCTAAGACCATTAGAACTGACACAAAAGTAGAAAGGCCTACAAATTTGATACGCAAATCAGACAAAAAAATTTCATCAAAATAAATATTTTTAGATTAAAAAATTTCTAATATATTTCTCTAGCAGTGAACACAACTCAGCGTGATTGTTAAATTGTGTTCAGGTTGTCTATTTTTAATTTTTATTTTTTTGAAAATATAAATTTCTAGGAATAATATTTTATTTATATTTTTTATAACTGAATTTTAGAAAAAGAACTATCATTTTTTCGAAAATATCTATACATGATTTTTAAGAACTAAAAAATATTTTTAAAAAAACTCAAATTAAACCCACTCTAAATTTTTTCAAACTTTTGTATGTATATATATATATATACACACACACCAAAGTGTTTACGTCATAAAATAACCCCGTGACTGACACAAATCAATCTCCCCTCTAGTTGCTGACATGAAATGTACAGTTTGACCAAGGCTTCATAGTAAAAGCTAATCAAGTGCAGCTGTCCAGGGCTTTAAAAAAAAAAACAAATTACCACGAGTAAAATTAAATTTTCTCAACCTACTTAAATTAACATTTATTCATTAAAATCGTTCACCAAAGGCATAATAAAAAACACACCGCTGGAAATAACTCTACCTTAATTAATTAATTAATTATAAACCTTAAGCTAAAATAAAAACTGATCTCTCTCTAGCCTAGCTCTGATCGTAATTAATTAAAACTAAAGTAAAATTACCTCTGGGATTTGCTTTTAACTCGTGCGAAAAATACAAAATCCAGGACGATCGACTCTGCGTCCCGCATTAATTCATGAACCGAGTTTCTGAAAAGTTTCACAGGAAACATTTCCAATTCACTGGCCACGTATCAAAACCACGGGCATCCCTATGCCTCCATTAATGTCCCAGTAGTCCTCGAGCGTACTTGATTAATTCACTCAGAATAATTATTATTTCTCACCCATTTTTCATTTACACGCGATCGGTATTATAAAATATATTTGCATTGCATGGCATACGATCAAGTACCCTAGTCCCTATATATATGCTGATGCTGAATTAATTCAGCACTTCTGCAACGTGCCTTCCCTATCTATATATGCATCACTGCCACCCTACGTAAATCCCTACCGATACTTAAACACTGTAACACTGGCACCCTAACCCTAACCCTAAACCCTACCATCCTACTCACTTACTTACATCTTCTCTCCACTTTACGCTGCTCAACCACCTCCCGCTTCGGCTTTAATCCATGCATGTGTTTGGCTAAGTAATTGTATGTCATGCATGGCATATATGCATATATGCATGCATGATGCACCACTTTTTGGCTCTATAAATTCTCACCTACGATATATGTTTGCATGGATGTGTAGGGTTTCATCATCCCTCGCCTGGCCTCCTCTCTTCCTCATCGTCTTCTTCCTATTCCATTCCCTTTGTCTTTGAATATGTGTGTCCGAGGGAAAGAGTGAAGCTGCCAGCATGATCTAGCTTTGAGTAACTGCAACCTCGAGTTTGTTTTATATATTGTTGGTTGGTTGTTTGAGGAGGTTAATTATTGTTAGGTCATGCTGTGACAGCCTCACTTCTTCCCGTTCATGGACATAAGAACTTAACGATATGGAGAAAAACAGCATGATGAACGCTAGTAAAGGAGCAGCAGGACAGGTGAGTGGAGTTCGTCTGTGTGTGCATCGTTTCATATGTTTATATATTTCAGTCTTGCAGGAGTTGTGAACTTGTTCATCAATCATCACGTCCGCAGCGACACAGATATACTGCATGTTCTTTGTAGAGTTAGTAGAAAGTGTTTTTTTTTGGTTATAATATTGACTTTGTTATCTGACAAGTAAATGGAGGATTAATTTGTCCTTGAAATTAATATGATGCATGAGAACCACAAACAAAAAGACCATTCAGAAGAGGATCGATCGATCGGTCGATTTTTTTAATTGCTAGACATCTTTTGAAGCCAGAAGAGTCAATTCATGGGGAAGTGTGACAAACATGAGACAGAGCTGCCTGTAGTATTGTCTTTGTAGTGGGTTGGTTATGATTCCTCCTTTATTACTTCTTAGTCCTTCAAAAACACGTACCACACTTTTCGAAGATTATTTATTTGAATAGATGTCCAGGGTTGCTATTAAATAAAATTAAATTGCCTGTGTTTGCGGTTCTAATTTTTCTATCAGTAAATTTGGCCATGCAAATATTTTTATAAATAAAAAAATAAATAAATATGAAAAAAAATAATTTAGTATATAATAAATAAGAAAGAATATAATTAGGATTAGATATTTTTAATAATGATATTAAAAATTATAAAACAATTTATAATAGATTTATATATTTTTATAAGTTAAAAAATTAATTTAATATAAAAATAAATAAGAAAGAATATAATTTAATATGAAAATAAATAGAAATCATATAATTTAATAGGAAAATAAATAAGAAAGGTTAAAATTTAAAAAACATATTAAATTAAAATTTTTAATTTTTTTTTTATCTTTTCTGATTACTTTGATTCTGTCTATTTAGCATTATATTTTTTCTATAACTAAAAAATCTAGATCCTGCTAACATTATTATATATATATATATATAGAGAGAGAGAGAGAGAGAGAGGGGTTGTGTAAGTGAAAATTTTCTTTATAACGAAATGAGATCAATTAAGTAAAGATATATATGAATAATCTATTTCACGGGGTAGATTAGTGTAAATTATTTTTTAAGTAAATAAAAAAAATAAATATCTAAAATTAAGTTACTGAAGTGATGAAGAAAACTGTGCATATTGCCATGATTTAGTTCGAGTTGATTTGTGAGCTCAAACATGCATTTGGGGGGAAAACAAAGGTGATGCATTTGTGCTTAATTATAAAGTAAAAAAGATGAAAAAAATCATTTAGAGAAAAGATGCACACACAAATCCATGTGGTTGTGGTGAGACAACCACAATGTATACACACATGATACCGTTATACATATTCATCTCATGAGTTAAGAAATACTTATTTCATGAAATTAATTCTTTACAAATAAGAAACTTCTGCAAGCAAGCACGTACGCCCTCCTTTCTTTTCCACTGTTTTAAGACGTTGAAAGTTTATTGATTCTTGAAATTTAAAGTATTTAATTAGAAGACCAAAGTTGTGTATCAATTGAAAAAAATTTCAAGTAATATTTCATCTCAACCATCAAAGGAGTATCCCAAATACATCCCGTATTCCGTTTGGGGTTAAGAATTTTATTTCTTTCCGGTTCGTTCCGGGCCCTGTCTTGATTGCCCACGTAAAAGCATGCATTCCAACTTTGAACCCGTTAAATGAGTGAGCTTACGAACGAATTATATACCATATATAAATTCTATAGACACTCACGCTCCTCCATCTTTCACGTAGGTAGGTCCGTTGCCTGGCTCATCTAAAATCGGTCCCACAAATACGAAGGAAGATAAATTCAAATACATTTTATGTTACAAGTAGGGTTGAGTCATAGAGTCGTTTAAATCAAAATTGAATAATTCAATTTTTTTATCTAACCGAACAAGTAAAAACTATCAAAAAAATCAAAATAGTCCAACTTTTAATTTTTTATCGGACGAGAAGCGAGGGAGTCATGAATTATGAAACTAGAGATTTAAATTCCTGATTTTGGTTCCGGCATAATCAAATTCTTAACCGAATTTGAGTTTTTAAAATTGAGATCAAACCAATTCGATCAAAATAATCTATATATTTTTAAAAAATAAATAAATTTCTAAATTAACCGAATGAAAATTTTAAATCGATTTGATCAATTAATTCACCTTGAATTAGAAAACAAATAATAATAATATTACTCTCTCACTTTAGTAGAGATATAGGTATGAAGATTACTTTTGACCCATTGAGTTTTTCTCCTTGTTGGTATGATCGTTGCAGACTCAAGGACGTCATCCAACGGTATTGCTCCCCTAAGAGCTCAACAATTGTGAACTGGAATTTGACGTTAAGCAAACTCCAATAACACCATCAAATGACAGTGCAAAAGCCCTCTCAGTATAAAAAAACTATTCGCTGGCTCCCCGTGTCTTCGCCAACTCATCTCAGGACCAACATAGAGGAGGTAAATTATAAGGACTACTAGACTAGATATTGTAGCTAGTGCGTGGGAAAAACAAACATACTCGCTTTGCCAGGTTTTAATCCCCAGATCTCATGACGACAATATTCACGTGCTAACTATCGGTTCATCCCACTCTCTCAGGGCTTGACACATATGATGAGCACATAAAATTCAATATAGATTGGATATGAATCGATCTTAAGATTTTGTCATCGGCAAAGGTCCCTTAGGGCTTGAGTGAGATCATTTAGGGTCGTTAACCACACTGATTCTATTTTTTTTTTTTTCAAATGGCAGAGTAAAATTAGGTACTAACATTTGCCTATCCATAAATGAATGGTTTAATAGTCGTAGATGAGAAAGAATAATAGTACAATAGTATGTAAAGTTTTTTTTATTATTATATACTAATAGTTTACTTACACTAACCTAAATACATAATTTGATTTTACTTGAAAACAAAAAGTGGTCCTTCTCTAACATTGCATTATAGAATAAATCAATAAAATAACATATAAAAAAACATTTCAGTAAAAAGGAACAAAAAAATTTAAAATATATGGTTTTTAAATTGCCACGTGGAAAACTTTATACTCACATGAGAAGAGAAAGGTAACATTTGCAAGTATAGTTAAATGAGGGCATGTGAACCAACCCGCTTCTAAAATAGAGGATGGCTTGTTCCCTCTTATTAAATCCCGGGAACTGTGCCCTTAATTCTCTTTCCCTTTCCCTGCCACGGCGCCCCTTCTCCGTCGCTCGCCGCCGAGTCGCTGCTGCCCAGCGCACCCGCCGGCGATCCCGACGCCGCTCCTCAGAGGGCGACGGAATGGCGTCGACTTCCGCAGCCCCGACCAGTTCGCCGCTCCGCCGGAAGGACGCTGGCGGCGGATTCAAAGGATACGAGGATGAAGAAGCGGCGCTGCGTCCTCTGGAGCCCGACGGTGCTGAGGTCGAGAAGGCCTCATCTGACCGTGGCGTCAGTGAGTTTTCTCTCTGTTGCGACCACCCCGTGGATAGCGATCCAATTGTTTCATCACAGAGTAGATCTGTAACCATATCAAAATGCCCCCTTTTTTTGAACCTCGAGTGTTCCTTGTTTTAAGAGCCGGTACTTCAAGATAGCTATTTTCGTTTTGTTTGCACAGTAAGATCGTAGTATTATTATTATTATTTTTTAAATTGCTGTATCTGAATGGCTGATAGGCTTGAATTGAACTCACCTGACTCTGCTATTGACTAATTGAACATTCCCGTCGTATTCAGTAAAGAATTGGGTGAAACTGAGACAAAATGTAAATTAGAGCTACCACTTGTCAGTGCAAATATTGGCAACCCGTACCCAAAAATCTTTTTTTGTTTGTTGAAATTCCTAGTGAGTTTCTTGTTCTATATAATCTATACAGTAAGATGATTTTCATTAGTTCTTCAGTTTGAAAAGATTTTCCTACGTGGGCTTGTTTAACTCTACTTGGAAGAATCTCAGTATTTATTTTGATTGTTCTAAAACTTTTGGTATCGGTCTTAATAATTAATATCTTGGTGTGTTTATTGTAGGAACTTCCAGATCAAGGAATAAGTTAGCTTTAGTTAAAGAAGAAAAATTATCTGGCCAGATTACAGGAGAGGAATATTTCTCCAATGCTAAAAATCCTCTGAAAAGCCCATTCAAGGCTAGCAGATTAACATGTTTTGGGGTGGATATGACCCCTGACAACTTGGCAGTTGCAATTGTGTATTTTGTGCAAGGGGTTTTAGGCCTTGCAAGGCTTGCTGTAAGCTTTTATTTGAAGGACGATCTCCATCTTGATCCAGCAGAGGTAAGCCAACATGTTATATTTTCAATATGGAACAGGTTTCTTTGCTATCAAAATTTCATGGAGCTTTATCACTTGGATTCTCCTTTTCCTTAGTGTAGATATTCCTAAGTGTATTTATGTCCTTTCTTTGTATGATCAGCAAATGCTTCTTTGGATATTGGCCTAAAAATTGGCTGTTCTATCTTTCATATTGTTTTTATTATCACAAATTAGTAATTTTTCAAGTATAGATTGACTCTTCCAATCTGATTTAGACAGCAATTATAACTGGTCTATCTTCTTTGCCATGGTTGGTCAAGCCTCTTTATGGATTTATTAGGTGGGTAGTGTTCATTCTGCATCAAGTTCCAGTATTTCTTCACCATCTTCTGACATGTCTGATTAATAACCACCTGAATGTAGTGACTCATTCCCACTTTTTGGCTACCGAAGGAGATCATATCTATTTTTATCTGGGATTCTTGGAGCACTTTCATGGAGCTTAATGGCTACTTTTGTTGACAGCAAATATAGTGCTGGACTTTGTATTCTTCTTGGATCCCTTTCAGTTGCCTTTTCCGATGTTGTAAGTGTTTTTAGCTCAGTGTACTTAATCTGTGTCTTGATATGCAGCCATTATGTTCCATTTTTTTATTATTTAAAGTTCGACCCATACTATTTTCTTTCCTAAGCTCTTGTGTTAGTGTATTTTGTGGTAAAGGGAATTATTTAATGACTGAAACATGTGTTAAAGGTGGTTGATTCTATGGTTGTTGAAAGGGCTCGTGGAGAGTCACAGAGCACCTCAGGATCCCTTCAGTCTTTATGTTGGGGATCTTCGGCCTTTGGGGGGATTGTGAGTGCATATTTCAGTGGTTCACTAGTGGATGCATATGGAGTAAGGTTTGTGTAATTTCTGTCTGCTTGGTTTGGATTTAAATTCTATGCATATCCACTTTATCATTTGTTACTATCTTCATTGATAACAGATTTGTTTTCGGAGTCACTGCTTTCCTTCCACTGATGACATCAGCTGTAGCTCTTCTTGTAAAAGAACATTCTTCGGCTGCTGCTACAGGGCATAGTTTGTCAAGTACTAGTTCAGGCTTCCTACAGAGCTCTAAGCAAGGCGTAATGCAGTTGTGGGCTGCCATCAAGCAGCCAGATATCTTTTTGCCCACGTTATTTATGTTCTTGTGGCAGGCAACTCCACATTCAGAATCTGCCATGTTTTTTTTCATGTAAGATTCAAAACTTATCTATGCGTCTGTTTCTATCCAACAAAAATGACAACCTGTGTTGGTTCAGACCATTTGAAATCGGCTAATGGATCTCATCTATCAATTTAAAATGCTATTCGATATTGTTTTCTATCCATTGCATCCTTGTTAGAATGGAGTAAGGTGTTTCTATCCAAAAACACACGACTTTAGCTCTAATTCTTAGAAATTTATTATTAGGATTTAGGATTAATTTCTGTAATTTTACCTTTTGTCCTGGATCATTGTTTGGGTTTAGTTGATCCAATTGGAAAAAAATTTCAGTGTATCTAAAGCTATTGACATCTATTACTTGAGTTAGTTTTCTAGAACCGCTTAGCCATTATCTTTATGGTAGTGTTCTATTAATATGCAAGAATGGCAAGTGATTATCAAATGATTTTTTTTTTTTTTTTTGCTTCAGTAGTATTTTAATATATTGAATTAGGAAAGCACAGACAGATACAGATAGAATAATCAAGTGAAATGGAAGGAAAACATATTAATGTAATATTCACCTGAAATTAGTGTCTCCAGTGGGTCACTTTGCTATTCATGTTTGCTTACGAAATATGTTATCTTGAACGGCGTACAGCAGATTTGCATTTGGTAAATAGTTCCATATCAGTCAGAATATTGAGTTCCGTCATTTAAGCACACAAAGTAATTGCTTCACTTGTGTTGGTGTATTAGTATTATGATGATGAGAGATCCGAAGGAAATTTAAATATTAAACACCTTACAAATATCCTATTGATATAGAGATATCTATATCCATGTTTCCAGTTAACGGATTTGAAATTTGTAGACAACATATAATGATTATCCCCATACACTATCATTTCAATTTTTCATATGCAATTTGTGATGACCTATATTTCAATAATGAGATTCATTTGTAGATGCTGCAGTTTAATTTGTCTTTAACAACCATATACTATTCCATGTGGCCTTTTTTAATTCTACTTGTGTGTCACTTAACAGCACTACAAGTTTGTTTTATAAAGAAATGAAAAGTCAAGCAGAAATGCGGATGTAGAAAGCATTTCCTAACTATTACTAATTGCAAACTTTGATTACCTTTTTTTGCCTCCACGATGTTATATGATGCTTCCGTGTTAAGTCAAGTATATTCATGTTAATATCTTCATTATTCTAAAAAAAGACTTCATTTCCAGATAATTGGAAGAGAGTAAGGACAAAGTCTAAAGAAAACTAAGAGAAAATAGACAAGAAACAGAAAAAGTGGTTATTTAAATTGATAACGGTATCAGGATTGAATGGTCACAAATTTTAAATATCACTGGTACTGGATGGGTTTGAAAAAGCTAAGAGAAAACTGACGAGAAAAAAAAAGCCAACAATAGATAATTTAATATATAACAAACCAATAACAATAGATAAATATGAGAATCTATATTACAAACCAATAACCCAATTCACATATAATAAAGTGGAATTGATATAATTAAGTAGCACAATTTGTTATTGTAGTGTTAGTAATATCTTCTTCTTCTTCTTTACTAATATTAGTAAAGATTATAATTACTTTAGTTAATTCCTCAAGAATCAATAAAATGTATAAATATAAGCAATATAGGAAACCAATAACTACTCAAAATATAAATTTGTTGAGGAATCTTGTACTTTAAAAGCATGGCTACTTACTGTTTTTTTTTTGTTTATTATGTATTATGTTCATTATTCAAACTTAAATTGCTTACCCATCATTTGTTTTTTCTTTCCTCTAGGCTTCTAGTTGCTTGATATGTGGTTTGTTTGTTCCTTTTTCTTCTATGACTAAGGCGTGTATATTTCTCATCTCTATCTCTTCCGTGTTTTAGTACAAATAAACTTGGATTTACTCCAGAATTTCTTGGGCGTGTCAAGCTTGTTACTTCAGTGGCATCCTTGACTGGTGTTGCATTGTATAATTCATTTCTGAAGAATGTTCCTCTTAGAAAAATATTTCTCTTAACAACACTTACTGGCTCAGCCCTCGGGATGACACAGGTGTTAATCATGAATTTTTTCAAAACACTACGATAATCAGTTTTTATCTTGTTAACTATATTTGACTATACTTCTTAGGTATTGCTTGTCACTGGATTTAACAGACAACTTGGTATTAGCGATGAATGGTTTTCTATTGGAGACTCTTTAATTATAACAGTTCTCAGTCAGGTAAGTAGAAATTTTAGCTATCTGCTTAGTCTGTCTCATCCAATTCATCCATCTTCCTGTCATTATATGACACCAATAGCAGGGATAGACAATGAATAAGCGAGACATGCAAATCTAGAATATTCCCTTGTGCTCTGTTCTTTTAACATAAACAGTGACTATGCTTCTGAAAACATGTCTTCTGACATGTCGATAAGAGTTCTCTTTAATGCAGTATAACGACACAATGTAATATATGATGGATAAACTAAGGTAGCAAGCGAAGAATTAGGCATGATGTACTGTTTTTGGCTAGAATATGCTTGAGATTATGAGAAATTAGTTAAATGTAAAAAATTTAGACCAACCAACAACGTAAATAATTTAAGTAAATTGGGATTATGAAAACTTGTTCTGATCTTGAAATTACCATTAAGTCCGATCTTGATCATTCAATGGGGATGGTTGCACTTGGTATATAATCTGTTCATACTTGCAGTTTTTGCTCCAACGAATTTTGGATTGATCCCATGTTTCCTTGCACTGGGTCTAATGTGCAAAAGATTTTGCACTGGTCCAACTTGGAAGTTTCAGTCTGGTATCTCGAGCGCAACTGAAAGAAAGAATGGGAAAGCTGAGCTAGATTGGTGCTACCACTTAATATCGCTGGTACTTAATGTTGCACTAGAACAAACAAATTCATGAAGAGGAAACCAAAATTCACAAAGAAAATTTAAAATTTTATTCAACTAAAAGATAATAAAACAAAGTGGGGATTAGGGTTGCTTTTAAGGGTTCAATCATAACAAAATTTGAAAACAAATAAGCCTACTAACCCTACAGGCTTACAAACAAATATTTTATCCCTAAAATAATAATTAAAGTTACCTAGTTTGTTATAGCTTAACTAAAATAAAAAATTACAATTTCTAAAAACTTTTAAAGCCCACAAAAAATTAAAATTTCTTACGGTAGAACCTTAAATTTAAGTTTCCCAATTTAAACTTGTTCATTCTTCTTGAATTCTACCTTTTCTCGTTAGGCTAGTTTCTTTGGAAAAGATGAGAGGGGAGAGAAAGGGGAATGCTAATTGCTTCCTTGGGAAAACCTATCATCTCCTTTTTTTTTTGTACGCATGTTTAATTTTAATTTGACTCAAGGAGGCGTTTGGTTTGCTCCATTTTCTATTTTCATTTTTCAGAAAATCGCATTTTCTCATTTTCTGGAAAATGATTTTATTTCATTCTTTAGTTTTCTAGAAAACGCTATATTTTTTTTGGAAAACAAGGCTGGAAAATACAAACCAAACATGTTTTTCAAAAAATCGCATTTTCTATGGAAAATGAAAATGAAAAACAAGTATACCAAACGCAGCCTTAGTTTTTAGAATTTTCCTCCAAAGTGCAAACCTTGAATTATTCTATTTGTACTCGTCTATTAATACAATATCATTTGTAAATAGCATATTTGAGGAGGCATTAAATATGACTAAAGATTATCTAGCCTAATATAGAAGATAAAGGCTTAGAGATTCAGTACTAATATGATTTCTAATGGTGCAACTTCAATCTCAATATGAAGAAAGCAAAGTTCCTGTCATAATTCCATCTGTTAGACCTACTATGCTTTGTTAACAAAACATAATTTGGTGTCAAGTTTGGTTTCCACCTATAGCTAGCTTTTCTGAGCTTTCACTCGATGTGTTTGAACTCAGGTGTTTCCTACTGTCATAACAAGAATCTCAATCTATAATGCAGGCTTCCTTCATGCCAGTTTTGGTGTTAGCAGCAAGATTATGCCCATCTGGTGTCGAAGCTACTTTGTTTGCCACACTCATGTCCGTTTCAAATGCAGGCAGCGTCTCCGGGGGCCTTATCGGTGCTGGCTTGACTCAATTCCTCAATGTTACAAAGGACAACTTTGACAACCTAGCTACATTGATTGTCATTTGCAATCTCAGCTCATTGCTGCCTTTGCCCCTACTTAGGCTACTCCCAGAGGAAAAAGAAGACTCAAAGGTTATTGATCTTGAACAAGCAAAATTAAGCTGAGGACCATACTGTAGCGAATATATCTGTTCATTCCAAATCCCAACACCCAAAACTTATACTGTAAGTGCTTTCCCAAGGAAAAGTGTCTGTTGCAAACCACGCTGGGTTTTGTTATTGTTGGCCTGGATTAGTGCAAGAAATATTAAATTGCCGCGCATTGTTCTTAATGTTTTGTTATTTTTAGTCGTTCCACTACACCGAGTTTTGCTAATTCATGTTTAATGTTGTTTGTTTTGCGTAAAATGTTGTCCGCATGAGGCATTTTGGGAAGAACATTTCGGAGGGTGGAGGCACTTCCGTCGAGGACAGAGATTCAAGAAATTCTGTTCTTCTAACGAATTACAAGACATGTTTTATACTTGTGACTAAATAGGTTTCTTTTTTTCCAGACTCAATGGGTTCAAACTTGCAAACTTAACACAGTTAATAACCTACTCGATTCAAAATCAATGTTTCTGGAACTGGACCAAAGAGAAAGAAAATCAACAACTTATTAGATTCTTGATTTTTCTGAGTTGACCAATTAAAAATCAAATCGAAAAACTTTTGAACTTTTCGTTTAACCAGTTGAACCATCAGATCCAGGAGAATCCAGAATCAAAACACTGTTTAAATAAATCTAACCAAGATACACATGTTTTAATCAATTCCAACGTGAGCAAGGCAATGACAAGTCCCAAAGGAAACAAAGGATTGATCCCTGGGAAAAATGCCACAAGAAATACAGAAACATGTTGGTTCAATAAAAAAAAATGGTGATAATGATACATCTTGTTGTAAAGTTGCCACCAAAATCTACTCAAAACAAGTTTTCGCCTGCACAAAAAATTAAGTGTATTGAGATTCAGTGACAAATCTTTACTCTAATTCCCCAACTGTGGAAAAAGGGAATAAATTTTCTCACAGGTCTCATTTAGCAACACCATATAACTTTTGACTCCTGAGAACCAGCAATCTTCACGAGCAGGAAGAGTTCAACTGTCCAGATATAGTTTGCGAAAATAGATGAATTCAATCAAAAATCATGTTGCCTCCTCTTAAACTCTCTTCTTATTAACTTGCAATATTTAATTAAATGGATTGCAACATAACAAAGTACGAGGTCTATGTTTACATGTTACTATACTCCCTAGAAAACAGTTGATGAAACATGTTAATGAGCAGCAGCATCACAGTAAATTTTTGCATAGATTATGCTTGTACCATCATGTGTCAAATCAAACATATTTTTCCCCCAAAATAGAAATTGCTTGGAATACAAATCAAAATATTCCTGAATCTATATGTCAATCAAGCATACATTTTCAAGATAACTAAAATCAAAGGTTGCTTTGAAAATAATCTGTCTTTAGTAAGTTGAATGGTCTCAATTCTCATCTCTCATTTGGCATATCAACCTTCAAAGCTTAACTCATTACAAATTTTAATCTGATATCTACACCTTGAATTCGGCTACTTGCACTCAACTTGATTATCCCCGGTCAAAAATCATTACAATATTAACAACCTGCTAAGCCAATTCATACTTGGATAGTTGAAAACAAAACATGATACTTCTACATATTTAATGTAATTAAAAATTGTTCAAATATCTTCTCATCTCCGGTCTATTTTCTCTCCGTCAATAATAAAAGAGATAGTCTAGTGCACAAAGCTCCAGCCGAGTCTGTTAATGTGAAGTCCTGGAGAATGGCCGGACTACATTGTCTATTATATGCAGTCTTACCCTGCATTGTAAGAGGTTGTTTCCGCGACTCGAACCAAAAGTTGCATACAAAAACCCAATGTGATATGGCCATTACAATGTCGGAGAGAAAATAAATGGGAGCATTGACACAATGATAAAGTTATTGACGTGTGATCTTCTGATATGAAAATGATGAGTTCGAAGCTGAAATGAAAATTGTGGGAAAGGAACAGAGAAAGGTTTTAGTTAAGCAAAAACTTACGGGCAAGGGTGCATGGGACAATGCTATGTATCCCAGACTAAGATGCCTTACTAGGGACCAAAGCAAATGACTGACCAAATATTTCTGTTTGTGTTTATTCTAATGTTGTTTTTCTTGTAAAGATTATCTGCAGGAAGCGAACCTAGTAGCATTGGCCATCTACAGCTAGAAAATTTTCTTATGGTGTACATCAAGGTCAATCCATACTGTTAACATAGATTTAGCCTCAGATACAGTTTTTTTTTACCCATCTTCCTTGTACCCGTGTTGGACATCGGACAAGTCAGACATTTTTGCTGTTTTCAGTGGGCAGGATGGGAAGGACGAAGTATCCAAGGAGGGAAAAGAAAGAGAAGAGGTGAAGATGTGGAAAGGAGGTCGAGCTTTACCTGAGAAATGGAAGGGCTGCGAGGGTGAAAAGACCAAATCATTCTACTTCACCAGAGTTTACCTGGGCTATTTTCTAGAAGTAAACACACCCAAGAAAATGAAATATCGAACACAGATCAATAAATATGCCCCATGTTTGTAATCAAACCCAAGTTTGATCAACATACGATTTACTACAATTATTATTTTGAATATCATAAATCTAAAAATTTGAAAGGAAAAGTTGTCTTCCTACAATATATATATATATATATATATATAATATATATATATATATATATAATATATATATATATATATATATATATACGGTTTTGATCTCCTGAGCGACAAAACCTGCGCGCCCATGACCGATCAGGCACTCTCCGAGGGAGGTGAGCCGGTGACTAGCAATGACGGGCGGAGGGTGCGACAAGCCCGACGGGTTCACCAATCCCTCTTGGTTATAGTATGGTGTTCGAGGCGGCGGCCGGAGGCCGCCGTTGGTCAGCAAGCCCCGACAGGTTCACCAATCCTCTTGGTTATAGTATGGTGTTCGGGGCGACGGTCGGAGGCCGCCGTTGGTCAGCAAGCCCCGATGGGTTCACCAATCCCTCTTGGTTATAGTATGGTGTTCGGGGCGGCGGCCGGTCGAAGAGTGCCTGATCGATCACGGTGGCCGATCAGGAACTTGCCTGATCGATCTCGTGACCGATCAGGAAACTTGTGCGCGTATGGTTGCGCAAGTTTTGTCGCTCAGGAGATCACTCATATATATATATAGAGGTATGATCTCCTGCGGGATAAATCCTACGCGCCCATGCGCGCCAGCCTGCCTTTCATTTTTTTTTAAATGAATATTTACTCACGAACTCGTCGTCTGTCGTCGGCGTCTATTGCGGCCACTCGCCAGTGACGACCACTAACCCACCTACGGCGGCCTACGGCCGCCGCCCCGAACACGATACTATAACCAAGAGGGATGCATGAACCCGTCGGGGCTCATCGCACCTTCCGCCCACTGTAGCCCAACCGATCGCTGACCGATCAGGCACTTGCTTGATCGGTCACCTTGACCGGTCAGGCAAGTGCTTGACCGGTCAAGGTGGACGACGAGTAGCGACAGACGATGGGCGACGGCGACCACCGTGCGGTCGCGCCAAGGAAGAAGACGGGCTACGACCGTCGTCTGTCATCTGTCGCGCCAAGGTAGAAGACGAGCGAGAGGGGGCGCGCATGAGTTGCGCACAAACAGGCGTTCAGGAGAACAAAATCGTGTGTGTATATATATATATATATATATATATATATATATATATGTCCAATTTGAAATTAAATTCTATATCTGAGATGAAGAGGATGATTGCATGAAAGGAAATAATAATAATAATAATAATAATAATAAACTTTTTTAAAAAAAAAAAAAAGACAAATGCTCATTCATGTTCTCTCAAACTAACAGACTGAATTCTATCCTTCATTCCTTCTAAAACAATCCTTTAGATGCTCTTTTTGGTTAAGATCTTCCCCCAATCTAAAATGTAAGGTGAAGTCGAGAAATATGGTGTCCGAAACTCTAACTCTTGAAAACTTGTAATGATAGTAAAAGCAGCCATTCCCATCTAATAAGTCTTCACATATGAAATGACCAACCACATTCAGCACGTATTTTCTGCTGATCTTTTATGGCTTACATACAATACATGCCCAACATACTGTCAATTATGATGTACTAGAATATCCAGTTGAGTTTTCTGCTAACACTATTCTGAACATTTCCTGCTTAAGTGCCTAGCATGAAAAATAATTATTAAAATTCCTAATCATAGAAATCCTGACTTAATGAAAAAATAATTTAAAATTGTACATTACAAAATAGGATTAGATTAGAAAGATATCTAACTACCATAATTGCAGGATATATCGAACTGAAACACAAAATTGGTTTGACATCATGGCTATACGTCTGCAGTAGCCTGTATTGCATATAATTAGATCAGGAATATGAAAAATTAATTTAATGAACAGTATTCAAGAAATATATTGACATTGAAAGAAAAAACATGGGAGGTGAAATGTATGAATGCAGAGATTTTGATCTTCTGGATTGCACCTGGAGGGAGTCACTGGCAGGAATGTTTCGCCTTTAATCCAATAGTACTTCTTTGCTCATCCAAATCTTTAACAAACTCCTAAATTTACATGGTAGTCAAAGAGAACCAATTCAGCTTATGGCTCAGCTATGCTCGTCCCACAAAATGAGATTTGACTCAAGCAACCAAGGATTCAAAAGAACACATTCTTAAGTGTCTATTAGGCAGTGACCACTGGTTGTGAGAAATGCACATGAGTGGCCATCCCAAGAGTTCACCTGTAATGAGAAATTTCTATGCCTCTTTCATGCAAATGAACCAGAAGGATCTCACGACACTAGACTAACCAACAGAAGGCTCAGCCACTAGCCTAGGACTACTCAGGTCAGTTTGAACACCTGAATGTATTTGTTCCATTTCCTGAACAGGGAACACTTCAGACTGCAATAGAGGAGCAATATTGTTTATATGAAGCCATGTCAACTCCCACAAATTATCCTCGTCTGTGGTGCTCCTCTTTGAAAGGATCCCCATTTGATTTCATGACAAACAGAATATTCTTGAGGAGTTCCAGGAATCAGTTCTTGAAGTTTCTCACTTTTCCTACCTCTCACATTAATTTTGATGTATTTCTCCATCCGCCAAATGACCCCTAGCCGCAGCTTGCAGAAACCACTCTGCTGAGAAAAGCTCTTGAACTAGCTGCAAAAACACCCTCGACTAGCAATTTTATGGCATGAACAAGGGTGCCTCCATGTTTCGGTATTCTTTTGGTGAATGGTTTTGTACAATCTCCAGTAAATCATCAAGCATAGTAAATATAACTAGATCAAAGGCCCACAGCCAAGATGAAGGTAAGAGGTATATTTCCTTCTGCACCTACCAAGCATTTCTGCAAAGATAACAAAGCCTGATTCCTTACTTTCTCTCTCTCTCTGATCCAGGCAGATCTTTCTCAGTCCTTGGACAAGCCTTTCCCACATCTCTCTGATTCCCTCTGAAATTCTATCAGCTTCCTCACCAACATCTATAGTCTCAGATGACCAACAAACAAGACGATTGAAGGACTCTGCCATTAGATCTACAGCCCGTATTGATCTATCTTTTATCCCAACATGCAGTCAAAAGAATATAGTTGGCTAGTGAAATGTGAGCTCCTTGTGACATAATGAACAATAGTGCCTCAAAACCCACTTCTGAAGCTTCTTGATGGCGGGCTGTGATGGAGAGCAAAGAAATTATGGTCCGCCAACCAACCTGCGATTTCATATGCCTTCACAAGCCGTGTGATTTCCCGAGTAATGCTCTCAGCCTCTCACAATAAGCATAATGCAACACGTGCCTTGAGATCGCAAGAGCGAGAAGATGCATCGGATGAGCTCATGCATGCCCGCTGGTGGACAACACGGAAGCGCGTGTTGACAACCTCGGTCCGCATTTTTACCATTTCGTCCTAATGGAACGCATAAATATGAAATATTAGAATTTTAAATTATTCATCAGGAATATTTTTAATTTATTTTACAAATCGATAAAAACTTTTTATAAGAGCAAAATTGATCAATCTCAAATTCGACTTTACAACCTGATTAATTATTTTTTAATATAATTTTAAATTTAATTATTTTCTATCTATCATAATAATAATTTTGAGTTTTGACTCAACCCAAAATTTTAATATTTTAGTTTGATTTGATTTTTTTAATTCAGTTTAATTTTCTTTGACGAATTTAATGATTCATAACACTTTATAATCTATTACATTTGGAAATTATAGCATAGGTTAGAATAACCAAACGTGTAAATTATTAAGAAAATATTACCATCCAAGAACAAATCCAGCATAATTTTGACATGATTAAAATAGTTCTAACCCCTATATATGACTAATACTATCATCAATTGTATGTTAGGTTTACGACAATATAGCTCAGTAAACTCATTCTCACAACAACAAAAACTTTTGCAATAAATGATTATACAAACAAGTTTAACAATTAAATGCACAATTACATATTTGTAATGCTACAGATACAATATCCTTGTACTTAAAATAATGTTTTTCCCATTGTTTGTCATATAGGCACCTGTAAGATTTAAGAACAAAAGCACCTTATTCTGTCAACTTGACTCGCCACTTTAATTAGTTTTGAGTTTAGCATTCTAGATTTGCAAAATACGGACAAGAATGAACAAAAATATAAGCTGCGCTACTGGGCTCATTTAGAACGATACAGCCTAATTCTGCCAGCGGCTTGGAGTGGTATGAATAAGAGAATTTTACTAGCAATTCTCTGCTTGAGAGGTGATTTCAGCAGCAACCCAAAACATTTTAGATGACACACAAATATCTTATTCTCTTTCCCAGTGAGCAGGACAAGACAGCGGGCTCTTCCTCTGAATTTTACGTTCTGTTTACAATAGCAGGTTCAGAGGAAAAAGTAACTAAGTAAATTCTTGAGAGGAAACAAGAAGCAAAGTTCAATATGGAATGTATACGTGCCCACAAATTTAGAAGTACAAGAATTTCAACCTGTCATCTGTGTTTTTAAATGTTTTACACGGTAGTTCTAACTCTGTGCCAATGAGTCTTAGGAGCAACCGCACGAGCTCTCTTACCTTAGCTTCCCTGCCAATTGATACAACATACTTCATTTGAAACTATAAAACAACCATGCACACGATTTCAAAGAAACAAGTTGCACACTATTACATTATGCAATTACCGAACTGGGGTTACTACATTACAATCAGATTATCAAAATACCTGATGCTACACATTTTGCCATTTGGTCATGGCATGGATCTATCTGACAGAGATTGTTTGTCATATCTCTGTATACTAATGGAAAATGTAATCTTTTTCTTTCAGACTTGGAAAACTAGACACAAACTAGAGTAACCTAGAAAGGATATTTTTTAACGAGAAATGATTTGCACAGTGAAAGTGAATGTCTCAGTTAAAAATTTAATTGTCAATCGGCAACACATCCGACATCCAATCGTCGATCGGACACCACCGGCGGTCTTCGATCGTCGCTTCCAATCAAACTATACCTTGAGGGGATAGTGAACCCGTCAGGATTACCGGCAACGGTGAACTCGTCGGAATCGACGGTGAATGATGCGAGATCGCAATTACGGCGATCCCCAACGGGTTCACCGTGTGTCCCAGGGTATAGTTTGGTTCGGGACGGCGACCGAAAGCCGCCGACGGTGTCCGATCGACAATCAGACGTCGGCGTGCCACTGATTTACAGTCAAACTTTTCACTAAAGCATTCACTTTCATTGTGCATATCATTACTCATTTTTTAACTCATGGGGGCAACAGTGAAGTGAACATGCACATGAGATAAACAGAAGTTAATAATGGGTAATGACATAAGAGCATATATATTTTACTTTGACATTTTGGAAATGGAAAACAAAATTTCCTGAAAGAAGCCAAACTAAGCGGAAAAGTTCAAACACGGTTAAATGATATGAGGAACAATATTAGCACAGACCTTGATACAACGAGCTCACAAAATAGTGGAAACAAAATGAATAGATGAGCCCGTCCACTAGTTTTTCTCTTCTCTATGTTTTCTTTCACTGATGGTGGTAATTGAAGTATAGCTGCAGAATCATATTGAATAGACAATTGAGCAAGTTCTTGAAGGACAAAAATAGTTTCCTCAATTCTCACGCTTGGTAGTAGATGCCCTCCTGAAATAGTAAATTTAGGGACATTAGAAAGACCTTACAAGATATGAACTTGTATTTTGGTGGAATAAGTCTTAATAAACAACAAAACAAAAAATTACAATTTTATTGTAATGGAAGAAAGGTTAATTATAACTGTCTAAAAACTTACCTAGATTATTTTCATCAGTCATAAATTTCTCCAATATAATTTCACATCTTGTCAAAAGAATGGAAAGTGTAATCTTGCTAACTTCTGATCTTGTTTGACACCAAGTGTCCTGAGAACTAAAGCTGGAACATGAAGCACAAGTGTTCATTTACGCAATATAAAATGAATGTATTTATATTATCTTCCCTATACAATTTTCTTCAATGATAAATGGAGAAGAGGTTCTATAACCTGGTAGCTAACATACTAATAGAAAACAGTGGTGTTCTGTACAATGTCTAGTTAATGAAACTATATAGAATGGATTGCCAGAACTTACTTCTCAGTAGTTTGAAAATACCTAGTCAAAGCATAAACGAGGCAAAAAATTTATTTTCTAAACAAAATTGTAAAAACATGAATTTTTTCATGCAAGTTATCTATAAATTTTTGCTCAATAACTAGAAAAATCTTATCAAGATGCACAGACAAGTTCCAAAGTTTATTTCTCAAAAAGTAAAAAGAAAAAAAATAGTACCCTTCATGTACACCCTCAAATCTGTCAAGAAGCTTACATAAGTCAAAAGTTGGTTTCAGAAAAGAAGTAAAAGTCAAATATCTTTTATCAGCTGCTCAACTATTATAATGTCTTTCACACTTAAGGTGTACAGCGTATTGAACCCCCATTACGCCTGCCACATTCAAGAGCTTTATTTTTGTTAAAAGGGCATATACTACCAAAAACGGTTATGTGCAATTGAATCACATAAAATAATAAAATAAAAACTATCCAATATAGGTGAATTTTTTGCCTTAGTGCTGAAAACAAGCCATCAATATTTGAAGGTGAGGCGATAGGCACATAAAGATGGACCATTAAAAAAAGGCAATAAAATAAAATAAAGGCCATTGCGATTGCCAATCTGAAGCATATTGAGCATCTACAAAGAATAAGCATATTTTATTGTTTTTAATTACTTATCCATTGGGATCCCATACAACTTTACCTGCACAAGGAAAAAACTGCCTTTAAACAGTTAAGAGAAAATCTGCTGCAATGGGAGGGCATAAGCCGAACACTCTCAAGGGGTAATGAGTCAATTCTAGATGCACAACGATCAAGGGTCGTAACTAATCGTTCCAATATCTGAAACAAACACCGCCAGTCAAAATAAGTAGCAGAGGTGCAAATCCCAAACCCTAAACCTAAAAATCAGAGAAAAAAATATGAAATGTACTACTTGGTTTTAAGTTATACCTCAAGGGGAGCATCAGTTTGACACTTAAGAACCTTGTCTACTAGAATGCTAAGCAGATTCATCTCAATGAACTCATCAGCTTCAAGTGCTTCGACTGAAGGAGAACTAGATGATGGAACACGGCCACAAGAACCAACTAAAAACATTTCATACACATCTGCCACCTCTTTCCAGAGATTTGCCCTCAAAATCTTGTATGCATTTTGGTCAACCTTGTTCTCCATACCAATTCTGCTAATAGCATCAATTAGAACACTATTGAAGCCATCAACTGCAACTTTCCAAAGTGTACCAGTTGGGTTATCTCTCCTAGTAGTCATGCACCTGAAAATGAAAAAGAAAAAAATGAATAAACATGAATAATGACAGCTTGTGCAATTCATGGCCATGAAGCATAAACATTATGTGCCAAATTATTTATAAAGCTGAAGTTCTGGCCCAACATTGATGATGATTTTTCAAAGAAAATCAAAGATGACATGTATATTAAGAAGGTAGATGATAAGCTCAAAACTTGCAGAATGTCAAAAATTGACTACTATAATCAAATTGTAAATTTGACAGTCATTATATCAATGCAAACATTCAACCTTAGGCAATGCTGTTTTATGGCAAGTTATTATGTATCATAATTCAGATTAATTTAAAAATCGATTGATGAGAAAGAATAAAAATTTTAGAAAGTGCTAGAGTTGTGCCAAAGGCTTCTTATTTACGTACTAATATCCAAATAAAGACCTTAGAGGTAGTTGAAGTTGCATTTTTTTTGTGTGATTTTTTCTCTAGGAGAATGCGGTCTGCTCACCTAGGCTTCAGCCTAGGCAAAACTAGATTGAAATCATCTATCAAATTAAATTTGTACCGGACAAGGAACTTTACCAGGTTTTAACATCTAGGCTGCCTGGACCCATTCTGATAGCATAGATTAGTATATCTACTTTAACAATGATCAAATTGTACCGGAGGATCAATGATTTTTTTGTTCTCGTCCACTATAAAAATTGGTAAGCACATGTACTGAGCTAGCGCCCTATCTACAAATACACTTTATTGCCAATTGTCAAGTTTTCTGTTCTGTTATTAATTTGCTTAGTCTGGAATAGGATGATACAAGTAACTGATTATGCAAATTACTCGTCGTGTCACATTTATGAAGTTCTCTGTCAGAACCTGATTTCCCATTTTAGCAAGACAAAGGAAATTCATAACCAACACATTTCCATTTTTTAAAGTGTAACAATTCAAAAGGTTGACCATTATGATAAAACTCCCGAAAGCAAATTTATATAGACCTGACAGTCCAAGGGAGCATGAACATATGTTAGGATATAAAGTTGAAATGAAAAAAATAAAATAAACTAAAATGAGCATACAGCTGACCTCCCTAGTCCATGGAAAACCTCTGCAGATACAGAGAACGTTTCAGTTGGTGAAGCTTCTAGATAGAGCTTCACAATTACGGGAAGAAGTTTTTCCCCAAACAATTGATTCAAGTGGCTTGTTTCTATATCACCATAAGCATCTGGATGCTGCAATTTTGACACAAAGTCAGAAGAGCCACCATTAGAAACATCATATCATATTTTTTGCATTATCTCCTTTTTTATTTAACAAAATCCCAAATTGGTTTCCAGAATTTGAAGCATTATGAGACACAACCTCACCACCCTCTTGATCATGGTTCAGAAGTACTGTCAATTTCATCTCATTCACTGATGTATCATTTTCCCATCCAATCACATAATGAAGGAGCTCCTTGATAAATAGGGGCCATGTGGATTGTAAAATATCTGTAGGACGAAGGAGTGGTAAAATCTCCAAAATAGTACGCAGTAATGGTGGGAGATTTTCTTGGATCTGCAAATGTAAGAAAAGAAAACAAGAGGTAATAGTTCTGAAGAAATACTATCCCATAACTTCATTACTACAGGTATTATATATCATTAGTTACAAGTAGTGCGTTTAGTTTCATAGTGGATGTTTGATGGTTAGTGCTTATATAGCGACCTATATATACCTTGTAATAGTTGTCTCTTTAGTTAAAAATAAATAACAAGAATACAACCTTTTCCCGCTTAGCATGGTATCACAGTCCCTCTTCTAGAGCTAGAATTTCTATAGTAATCCCCAAAGGTAGATGATTCTGATGCAATGGTTCCTCCTCCAAGCCATAATTTCTTCCCAAGTTCTACAGAACAAAGCAGTGTGGCCAGATCACTCCTCGAGCCTCGTGCCTGTTTTTTTGCTGCCTATTCTAACTTATCATCTTTATGTGATATTAAACGTGCCTGCGCCTCACAATCCCTTTCTATTAGGACTTGCCACCAGATCATGGTCTCCCCCAACCATCATTACTGCTAGATGCAACTCCACGAGATCTTCCTTCCTCATGGGATCTTCTTTCTCAACAAGATATCTTCCTTTGTCTTGGCCTCACACATCCTTGTATCTTATGCATCAACATTACTTGTGTCTGCATGAACTGCTACTATTTTATCATAGTAATCTTCCAGATCTATGTCAGCCTACTTCGTCCAATGGAGACTACTGCTTGCTCCCGAGAAAACAAATCCTTTTCTCCTCTGTTCTCCTCTAGTATCACCTTCCATGACTACCATTATAAGCTCTATTGGTTCTTCCTTGACACTAAAAGACCAATTCCTACATAATCCTTCTTTCAAATTCCTTATTTGGCTGATCCACTTGTCGTAAGCATCTTCCCCACAATTTCAGATCCAGAAATGGTTACTTATACTCCAAAATAGCCTCCTAGGTGTGTAAAGCCAAGGTTAAATCCAACCGTTCTTCATGCAGGCTTGTCTTGGCTGGCTTTCAGAAGGTTGCTCTACAGTGTTACTTCCTTGAGATAGATCCAAAAAAGAGAATGCCCCATCTTTACTTTCTCCAAGCATCTAGTTCTCCTCTCCTCCAAAGCATATTTTCTACTGCAAAATCCAACTGAAACATCTCTGTTTTTCTCCATCTTATGCACCTCCTGTGGTGTCCTTGGAGCAGGTGAAGATTTGAACAATTCCTACTCTCTACTTTTATTAACTGAATTTGTTCACTTTCTAGAAGAACTAATATCTGAAAGCTGAGATCAGATTAAACGTGTGGTAAAGCCCACTAAAAATATATGTTATGAGAGAACTTACAGCTTCTCTTTCCACATCGCTTGAATTCTTTGCACTTCTAATTGCCAAATTCAATATACCAAGAAGCTGCAAATACATCTCCACATTAAACATCATGTGTGCTTGAGTATACAGATCTCCTGTTAAAGACAATGCTTTAAAATCAATGGGAAATGGAAAATAAACAATTTATACAATCATATTTGTCCATTAATTACCGAGTCCAAGCAGTATCTCCTGCTTCACTTTGCTGGCTGAACTACTAATATAACTGGGGAACATCTGAATTACAAGCTTATAGACATCAAGAATGGATTTTATATAAGACGCTGCCAAATTTCCCTGCAATATTTTTTCTCAGTGGAACTAGTAATGCCAGTAAATGAATTCATGAATATCTATTCTATTTTTCATAGCATGAAAGAGTATTCAGTTTTTCTACTTAAATTGGTTTGGGTTTGGTCCTTATGTTCAGCCCTTATTTGCTAAAAAACTATAAGCCATTTATTGGGACATTCATACTACTACCTTGGGACAATGAGAACTAACAACTGTCTGTAAACAGTTTATTGCTGCTAGAGCAACTTCTTTACTCCCATTTATTATGCTACTCTTTACAAAATCCAGTAAACGTTCCCAGCCTGCACGTGATAAGCCATGAGTCAGTATAACTTTAACTCATTGAAGAGATCAAGAAAGTTTGGAATGGATAGAACTAACAATCAGCAAAATTGCTCAAACTCTGAAGAAAAGGGAAAAATGAGCGTAATATCCTTGTTATTCCTCCCAAAACCAATACAATTGTTTCATCCCATTGCTTTTGGGCTGTATTCCGACTGCAAAAACTCAGCTTATCAGCTCATGGAAACAGAAATTCAAATTTTCATGGTTGCTAAAGGCAATTAAATTATAAAAGTCGTATTCATCACAGTTTATACCTATGGTGAATGAGCATATGAATAGCTTTTCCTCCTCGAGTTCCTAGCTCTTTCCCTTGCCACTCTTCCCTCGATGAACTTGATGCCTATGGGAAGCATTGTTAACATACTGAAAGATGAAGCACGTTAAATTTTTGCACATGTCTACGTACCAGGTGAGAAACACGGTCCAAAATGGGAAACACATAATTCAAGAGGCATTCCTCCCACATATGTCTAGAAATCTTCTGACCATGACTGCCTAAAGTCTGGAACAAAGTTCTAATTGCTGAATTCCTTACCTGTAAAAGAACAGCAATATTTTAATTTTTAATTAAATTCAAATGTAATAGGGAAAGATAGTTGAGTAATAATAATTATGTTTGAATTTAGACTTCTAAGATGATAAAAACCTGTCCTTGGTTAATGAAAATTTTCAGAATTTTCAATTTTTTGTTCTCACTTTATGGGAAACAGTTTTCAGAAAAGATAAAAAAAATGAAAACTGTTCTACAGAAACAGAAAATAGAAAATAGAAAATAGAAAATGAAAATTCTGAGAACTTCAACCAAACTAATTCAGTTCCTACTAGCACTGCTAGATAGTTATGGATGGGCTTGTGGCTTCCAAAGGCATGCACAATTAGATGCTTAATTTAATTGTTTTATAACTTCCAGTATAGTATGCTCATCAGTGTAAAAAAAATGTAAGCTAAAATGCTAACTCAAATAAAGTAATAAGCACAAAAGGAAATTGAAAGCACCTGAAAAATATGATTTACATGATTCTACCACGTGCAACAAAATACATGGTAAAAAAAAATACTACTTACACTTGAAAAATCAACATCACCTCACACGTTACCGGCTAGTCTAGCATCACTGTTGTACCACTGATCATGTGATATTGTTGAACATTTTTCCCTTCCTTACCTTAAATTCAGATTTATGGAACCAGACCTAGTGAAAACCAATGTTCAAAATTTTGAATTGTTGTGAAGTTTCCATCTTTAACTAGAACAATACTGCTTTCAATATCATGTAGACACTCAGATGTAATAATTACCAAAATGTCTCCTTATGCTTCATCTCTTTCATCCTTCAACCTCCAATTCACCACTGACACCATGCATTGGAACATCAGTACAATACCGAAACAATATCATTTCATCAAAAAATTAAAACTTCGGCACTGTTCAAGATTTTGAACCTTGTTCTGATTTATGGTGCTAGTGATGAATTGGAGGTGGAAGGAAATGAAGAAAAATAAGATAAGACAGCCACAAGCATAAGTTTGAACTTTGTGTTCCATTTGAAATGATATAGTTTTGACATTGTCAAGGTATAAAAATAACAACATTATCTTAACTCATCTCGATCTATATTGTAGCATACCAAGGGATGATGAATGCTGACATAACATGATACTCATTGGCATGATTGACATAGTGAAATAAGAGACATTGTCTATGTTGAGTAATATTGAGTTTTAGTAATTTATCAGAACATTACATTTTGATTGCTTTGGCTTTGTATAGTGCAAGATTCCAAACCATGGTGAAAGCCCATTCTTCCTCTGTATTAGTTCAGAATTCCAAAATAATGTATTTTAGTCAATCTAGACAATTAGATTAAAAACCATGGTGAAAACCCCATTCTTTGTATTAGTGTAGAATTCCAAAACAATATATTTTAGTCTATGTAGGCAATTAGCAAGTTACTAGCTTTCAATTCTATATTAACAATTGTGGATGGAGTGAATTCAGAGTAGGGCATCAACATATAAACAGTCAGATTTCTGGTTTTGTGGTGTGAATGCTAGAACCTGTGGAACTGTATAATTGTAAAGAGACAAGCAACAATAATTAGAAGATTCTGGTTTAACAGACCAATACACCAATCTAAACTACTAGCTCTACACGAGAGGATTCACCAGAACTCCATCCACTCAATTGAGGATAGTTTTGTGTAAAGATTGTGCAGAGATGGTAATTTTTCAGTGGCTTCAGCCTATGATCATTTCATCAGTTCAGGTATGCACTTTGATGTTGAAACAATAATCTGGAAGTCTTACTGCTCCTCTAAAAGATATTAATGTGGCTAGTCCTTGATAGAGTAAACACCAAAGCTGGGCTGCCAAGAAGGGTATTCCTATTGAGACATAAACTAACAGTTTGTTCTTAAATGGGGTTCACCAGTGTAAAGAGAAAGAGATGATTTATTTACAATACCATAATATGAATACACATAGGTATTTATATACATAAGGAGGGAAAGGGGATCTATAATTATGATATGTCTATCACTTAATCTTATAATCAAGCTAATCATAATCCCTACAATTAAGGATCGTATTCCTATAATCAAACTAATTAAATCAATCATGTTCCCTACAATTAAGGATCTTATATGTGGAAGTATTCAAGACTCCCCCTCAAGCTAGAGCATATATGTCAATCATATTCAGCTTGTTAAAAATTCTGAGAATCGTTTTCCTCCTAATGCGTTAGTGAAGATATCAACAACTTGGTTGGACGATGATGTGAATGGACTGACAATTTTCTGACTGATTACACACTCGCGAATAAAGTGACAGTCAACCTAAATATGTTTAGTCCTCTCATGAAAAACTAGGTTGTGAATAACGGCTTGGTTATCACAGTACATTGGCAGTGGTTCATTGTAGGTGAATCCTAATTCTTCAAGCAAATTCTTCAGTCATAATATCTCGGTTATAGTGTGTCATGACTCTGTACTCAACTTCAACAGTCTACCTAGTAACAATAGTTTGTTTCTTACTTCGCCATGCTACTAGATTTCCCCTACATAAGTGCAATACTCAGAAGTAGACCAACTGTCGGTCTTAGATCCAACATAGTCAGTATCAGAATAAGCTTCGATCTTTAGGTGCCTATATCTCTTAAATGACAATTATTTTCCTAGAGATTTCTTAATGTACTTAAGAATCCTGATAGCGGCACCAGTGAACATGCTTCGAATTATTCATAACCGACTGACTATTCTAATTGCAAAGAAGATGTCAAGTCTCGTTACTGTTAAGTAGATGAGTTTCACAACAAGTCGTCTGTATTTTGCCTTATCCTCAAAGAATTCACCAATATCATCTCAAACACTTGAATTGATATCCATAGGTGTATCAACTGGCTTTGTTCCAAGAAATCCAATTTCTTTGAGTAAATCTGTAGCATACTTCCGTTGGCATAATGAAACTTCAGACTTGTTGTGAGCAATTTCAATTCTCAAGAAATACTTAGGATGCCTCATATCTCTTGCCACAATGTGTTGCTGCAAATACTTCTTAGTTTCGCCTATCCCACCTATATCACTGCCGGATATTAGGATGCCATCAACATAAACCATAAGCACGATAATCCCATTCGTGCTTTGTTGTACAAACACAAATGATCCGATTTGCACTGTTTGAAGCCAACAACACTTATTATATTATTAAATTTATCAAACCAAGCTCTGGGGTTTTGTTTAAGACCATAAATACCCTTTTTAAGACCATAAATAGCCTTTTTAAGTCTGCAAACCAAGCTCTGGGGAAAAGTATTGTTGGGACTCAAAAAAATGTAACATCAACACAGGTGTAACTCCGTTTTGTGAGTGGATTAAAACAACTATATCTTTTTTGTGTGCGAGAATATCCAAGCAGGATGCATTTCACAGAGCGAGGAGACAATTTATCCAAACCAGGAGTAAAATTATAAACAAAACAAACACAACCAAATATGCAAGGAGGCACAGAGAAAAGAGAGTTATCAAGATAAAGAGAAGAGAAGAGAAGGGGATACCCCCATGTAACACAGTAGACGACATCCTATTTATAAGAAAACAAACATGAGAACAACATCACCCCAAAAACACTTAAAACATGCATGTGACAAAGAAGAGTACGAGGTACGTTTAAAATATGATGGTGTTTAAGTTCAGCAACTCCATAGGAAGTGTATGAACAAGAGATTTGATGTATTATGCCATGAGAATCACAGAATATAGACATTATCTTCTGAGTGAACTCAAGTGCTTTATCAGTAGAAAAATACGCAAGGCACCAGTTTTTATTTCATTATAAAATGATGTTAACACCTCAGGAACCTCACTCCTATTTCATGCGAGAATAATCATCCTCTTTATGTGTAGGTCCTGAAAAATACAATAAGAAGGATAAAAAGATACAGAACATTTGTGAGCTTTTGTTAGTTGACTTATGGACAGTAAACTAAATGGAAATTTAGGTGCAAAGAGAACATTTTCAAAAGTGATATTTGAAGTAGGCCTGATAACACCTCTTCTCGTAATCGGAGAATAGATATCATTGGCTAGACAGACAGGGGATAAAGATGAGGAAACAAAACAGGAAGAGAAAACAAACTTGTTAGAAGTAATATGAGCAGACACATGAAATTCAGTATCCAAAACTTATCATAAGACACAACAAACGCACCTAGAGAGGATGAGACAGTAGTGGCAAAGGGAATGCTAGCAAAAGAACGAAGGAATTTCTCATAATCAGTACGAGAAATATATACCATATCTTCATGATTGCCAGTGTCTGGTGGTGGAGTCGATAATTCGGTAGATGCATTATTACCCAGTCAGGTTTACCAAATTTCACCCAACACTTCTTGGAGGCATGGTTGGGACGACCACAATGAACACACGAACAACTACTCATGGTGGTATCAATTCCACGACCACGACTACTATTACAACCGTGAAAGAACCCGCAATCGCGAGTAGCCATTGCCGAAGTGTCGGGAGAAGAGGAAAAACCGGTGTCAGGACGCTAGCAAGAGAAATCAAAGGCAGAACTTGAGTAGTAGCAGATTAGAGAAGTGCTAGTTGATCCAGTAGCGGTCAACGACCGTAGTAGAAGGCGACAGCAAGGAACGTCGGCGTCGAAATCAACAGCAAAGAACGTCGACATCGTAATCGGCAGCAAAGGCCATCGACACCGAAATCGGTTGTAAGGGGCGTCGTAGTAGCAGGAGCAGCAACAATAGTAGTGTGATGGCAGAAAAAAAAGGACAAAGAAGGAGAACTTGCTCTGATACCATGTAAAAGAGAAAGAGATGATTTATTTACAATACCATAATATGAATACACGTAGGTATTTATATACATAAGGAGGAAAGAGAATCCTATAATTATGATATATCTATCGCTTAATCCTTATAATCAAGCTAATCATGATCCCTACAATTAAGGATCTTATCCCTATAATTAAGCTAATCTAAATCAATCATGATCCCTACAATTAAGGATCTTATCTGTGGAAGTATTCAACAACCAGATTCAGGAGTTAGCTCAGCGCCTATTTTTAGAATGTAGAACAACTGTAGAAGGATGTGTTTTTGTAAAGAAAAAGCTCAAACTGAATGTGGAAGTCCCTTTACCATCCGATCTTGATGTGATTGGAACCACAAGGTATCCAAACATATGGCATAAACTGGTCCAAGGATGGATCTATAGTTCTCTAGATGTGGGAAACTTCTAGAAATGAAAACAGCAGCTTGGCAGAAATGATAAAAAATTTGGCTGAACTTCTAAAGATTTAGTGTCTCAAAGGGCAGGCAATGACAAGTGAGTGTTATACAGTTTGTTGGGAAGGAGCAGCTGCATTCAGATTCAAAGAGTTGGCTAAGCTAAGGCCCCAGATGTGCTTTCTATTCAGTCCTCCATTTTCTTTTTTTATTGATAGCCTTATTATGCTGGTATCTTTAGATTCGATAAGGAAGTATGGTTGCCATATTGGGAATTCCAAAAAATTATCTGCTTGTTGGATTGCTTTGATCGGCGGAAAATAATAGGTAAAATAATTCAAAGAAAGCAAAAAAAAAAAAAAATTGAAAACAATAAAATAACAATATAACTGAACCAAATGAGAAAGCATATCAAAAAAATTTATAAACGATGAATCTTATGTTTGATTAAAAAATCTATGGCACGAGTGTTCCTATATGAACGATCAGAAGTCCTTTCTTGCCTCCCATGGCACATTAAAACAAGCATGTCTGTCTCCCTTTGGCATGACTCGTGGTGACAACAATGGCCTGCACATTATCTATGAGGCCCGAGAAAGATTGGACATCAAATATACTAGAATCCATGCGTGCTTAGAGATGTCTACAAGTTATACCTTGCTGGGCCTAGCATGGGCCTGATGGGCTCATTTCATTTTCATGTTAAGCCCGGCTTAATATAAGAAACAATAGGACATGTTAAACACTGCCTGTTTTATCCATTTACCATTGCCCAACCTGAGTTTGAGTTTGTGCACCTCAGGCTCATGTCATTCCAAGCCCATGAGCTGATTTAATTAAAAATAACAATAAGCATCTTTAAAATTTCTAAAAAAGACTTAAAGACAAAAAATCTAAAATAAATATTACTAAGAGGATTGGGCAAGGCTTCGATCACCACAGACTATGTCAGGCCAAGCATGGCTCAGTTTGGGCCCAGGCCCAAGGGTGGCTACCTCTGTGTCAGGCCAGGACCAGCAGGTCGGGCGTGGCAAGGCCCAAGTCAACCTGGGCGGGGCCATGCTAGGTCGTGCCCGGAGGATGGCCATGCCCCAGGCCACACTGCCCAATTTACACCTCTAAGCATGCAAAGAGAAAGCTAATAATGTTGTGTACATATTCACTAAAAGTAAACTGATATTTACCGTAAATGTATATCAAACTTCTTCATATAATTTGATTAGTAGCACTGAACAACATGTATGGATTGTACTGGAAAGTGCACAGATCAACCAGTGAAGGTATTTATTGTACAAACAAATAATCCAGAAGTATAAGCAAACTCATTTGTAGGGAAAGCAATATACCTCAGGCCGCTCATCTGCTGCAAGATTCCGAAGAATGGTGAAAACTGAAAAGAGCAACCTTTTATAATCAATCAACTTTTTCATAGGAACTGGTTCATTAGCTTCTGTAGTACGAATGTCTTGAACATCCTCACAAATTCCATAAGAATTGTTCTGCTCCACAATTGAATCAATATCAGAAGTCTCTCCTGTCGGTTATTCGATAAGTTAAGGCATTGTCATGTAAATGCTAGAGGAACTATAATCATGAGCTTCGTGTACAGATTCTGACCCAATCCTTTCGCAATGAAGTCTGTTGCAGTCCACAGCAGACCAATTGCTGTCAAACTTATATTTATCTCCTTGTTCTGAGCACTATATGCGCCAGTGACTTCTATGCAGCTGGATTAATACAAGAAAATATATTGAATAAAGCTGTATCTCAGATATCATATATAGGTAATAAAAAAATCAGAATCTTCTTCTTCTTTGGGGATTGAATATCTGATGGATCAGAATAAACAAGCACATTGATATGGAGCAAATACTGAAAATGGTAGCATTGACTAATCGATATGACTATCAAATGCTCCATATTTGTAAAGGACAGATATGAATAGCTGCACTTAATCAATTATGGAGGAAAAGAACATCAACAACAGCAACCTGTGAGTCTCAATTAGTTGGGGTTAGATTACTGAAAAATTAAAAAAGGTAACTTCCAATTTATGCCTTCTACATATTCCAGGAAGAAAATCTGAAAATTTTAAAATTTTATTTCCTTTTTACCTATGGTTAATGATGGCCACATTGTGAACCATCATTAGGAATTTTGAACCGCACAGAGGGATCCATAGGCAGACAACATAATTTTAGGTGGTACGAGAAAAAAAAATCTATAATATCAAATGCACAAGCCCCAACAATTTTGACCCGGCTCCAAAAGCCGAGATACAACTAATCCAGTTCTTCTCTGGCTTTCTATGTTAGATTTGGATGCTTTTTGAAGTGCACCCCACCTCCTGATTTCTCATTCAGTCAATAGAGAAAATTTTTCAAGCAGAAAGTTCTCTTCACTCTCAAATTTTACAAATATCAACAATGTAAGACTAGCTTTTATATCTCAGTCTTTGTCACTAGAAGCTAGTGGTGCATGCCAATCAGATCACATGTCGAGACTAAAATGGTGAAGTCCTGGCTCTAGACTAAGACAAGGGAAAAATGGAGGGAGACTGCCTGGCCGGTGATGCCGTTGGGAATCAACAAGGTTCAGTGTGCAAGCTTGAGGTACGAAGGGCGAGTGAGTAGTCTTCTTAAGTAAAGAACCTTAATTCATCCCACACTCGTTGTCAACCAGCACCATTCTCTACCAACACATGATTAGCCAACACTAGAATGATTTGTATCTGACATGGCACCAAAATTAGCACTAAACCAAGATTTTAAACCATTTCAGAAACAATTGAATTCTCAAGTATTTTTTATTGTATACAATGTATAATTGACTAACATAAAAGATGAATTTTAACATACAGAATTTAAAATATTTTCTATCCTGATCAACAGAAATAGATCTACAATTTTTAACTACGGCAGAATATTTTGTATCATGGTATTTAACTCCATGTGAGTTTGTGAATGAATTTGCTTCATTTCCACATTGCAGGCATTACTGATGTTAGAGAAGCAACTTACTCATCAAGGCAGTGTGAAGGAATAGTTGCAAGTCCATCATTCATTATTATGCGCATGCTCTGCAAGAAGAAAAAGATAGTGGGAGTGGATTATAAGTGTTAAGGTTTGGTTAGGTTCAATAGTTCAACCTTTAGATAAAGCATGCCAGAACAAACATAAAAGTTTGACTTTCACTTGCAAATTTTAAAAACAAAGATGTAACCACATCACCAACCAATTACTTCACTCGCACACAAAAAAGGGAATAAAGAAGAAGAAAAAATCAGACATGAACTACGTAGCAATGTGGCATCACACCTAAAATGCAATGGGCAAAGTAATGGTTGACCACAGTGTGTTTTGGTGTATCAAAAATATAAATTAAAAAATAAGAGGCTAAGCATAGAAACTTGGGTACATAAGGAAAACAAACAGATTGGAAGTTTCAAAACAAACTACTATTAATTGCAGAAAAACAAGATGTACAAGTATAAAAGGGTATTAATCAGATAAAAAGTTCCAACAGAAGACCACTAGTTTAGATAAATGATGGGACTGTACTGTTGTGGTGGGCAGCTTACAAAAGCTGTAGAAACTAGTAAATTGAGGTAATATCTACAGAAACTACTCCTTTGCCAGTAGTAAATACAAATTGGTAAAGGTTCTAGGCTTTGTATTTTGAATAATATTATGGAAAGGAAAATTAGTATAGCATGCACACATGAATTTTCTAGGTCTTAGATTGCAAAACTTGTAAAATATCACTGTCATAATAACATCTTATGCCTCCTAGACAATTGTGGAAATTATAAGATAAACCATTAAAGTCCATCTTCAGTATGTCATCTCAATACATGATTTTAGTCAAACCATGACATGCAAAAGAGGATGATATGTGTATAATATACTAATATGGGAGCGCTTTGTTGAAATGATATATTTTAATCAATACAAGATAAAAGAAATCTATCAAGTGAGGATTACAAACGATCCTATATGACAAGTCATGAATAGGTAGCATTACATCCAATGTAGCTTGGGGTTGAATATTTTGGGGACACGGAGAACCAAAAGAATTATTTGGGGTGGGTTATATTTTGAGCTTATTCTCTAGTGAAGCTATGTAAAACTATGTTGCCGCTAATGTTCAGAATTTTAAATCACTTTATATTATACTAAATGAATCTTTTGATCAGCCACCATCTTACACCTTCAAATCTAAGTGATTCAACTTATCTAATAAGGAATTTATTTGTAATCTCTTCTCTGGACACATTTCTCGCTTTATCACCAATTGGAGTTACATCTAATTGCTCCTGTATAGTAGTTTCTTTTATCGTTTCTAGCAATCCAATAAATTCAGCCCATTCTTAATATCTAAATTATTGCTGCACTAATCTTTGTAAATATTAAGTAGTATCAACTGCCTAATACTCATATATTAAATATGATTAAATCATACCATAGTCTTATAAGATTTTTATTTAGGAATGTACACTTTTATCCACTACCATTCTTTTACCCCACTTAAACCTCACTTGTATAATGCTTTAGCAATCTGGTAATATCTTTCTCCTCGTGTTGTATTTCCAAAATTCTAATAAAAATTATCATATGCTTAAACTGCATATATAGTTCACTTTTTTTAACTAGCAAATGTATACCTATTAAGCTTTCATTTCTACAATTCATCAAGGTTTAAATACATCTTTAAACTAATTGATTTGTGTATGTTAGAACACCACTACTAACTCAAGAATTGACTTCATCACTTCTTGTTTGTCGTAAAAATCCACACAACACCAATATTATCAATCTTGTTCATTCAGGCTTCTTTCTTCATACTACAATTGACAGGTAATACAGTATTCTCTTTACAATTCCTATCAACAATATTTAGCATTATTAGTTAATGGTAAGCTACGTTTTCAACTAAAAAAGAATTAATCATTCAATCCACTTGAGGGACACAAGCACTTGAAATGCTTAACATGCTGTTTCCTAAAACCGACTTTAGTAGTATAAACATATTTAAGTTTGACACATATTTAAGTTTGACAACAATATCCTCCTATTCCTTATCCACTGAGATAGCTACTACATTTCCACGTGTAACTTTTGGCATATTAAATTCTAAAACTTGCATAACTTATTTCTCTCCACCCTATCACATGGATGGAATCACCTAATAAACTAAAAAAATAAAAAAGTAGTGTTTGACATCAACAAAGTAACTGGATTGAGGAAGCCCAAAAACCAACTATCGTGAAAATGATATAGCCAATGCAGGCATTAATATAGGATATCAATTTCAAAAGAAAATTAATAGTAGATAATTGATGATGAATACAAGACATTTGCTATTAGACACAATTCCTTAATACAAGGGCAGGAGATGAACATAACAGTCAAAAGTGGTATACGTCACTGTACCATCAGTGACTCGCCCATGAGCTATTCCTACTGGTTCTCAAAATTGATATGGGACTGATATACTGGTTTAGATTACACTTAAACAATTAGATTCACAAAGGAAGAAGGTACACTAAAGTTCATTAATGCAATTTTCCATGCAAAGACATTTCATTATGTTCAAAAGTGGTATAGGTCACTGTACCATCAGTGACTCGCCCATGAGCTATTCCTACTGGTTCTCAAAATTGATATGGGACTGATATACTGGTTTAGATTACACTTAGACAATTAGATTCACAAAGGAAGAAGGTACACTAAAGTTCATTAATGCAATTTCCCATGAAAAGACATTTCGTTACCTGGAAACCTAGAGGGACAAGATCCTTCTCTGATGCATCAGCCACAGCCCTAGTAACACACTCGCAGGTATTAGATAAAGAAAAATGTCTCTTATAAGACATCAGAAACTAACCTCAACATTTTGAGAATGCAGGGCCAACTGTAATATAACTTCTCCCCATGCCTCTGAGAGTAATGAATGAAATGCATAAGCAGACGTAATTAAGAAAAAAAAAAGTGAACTAACAATCCAGCAAAAAAATCTCCTATCACCAATTTCTAGGAGAAATACCTCTAAAACATGCAGTAAGATTTTCAGTGATGACACACGGACATCAAAGGTTTGATTGGACATATAAAGAACTGAAAGTGGAGATACAACAGTACATTCAAATGATCCCACTTCAGTTTCTTCTGTTCCCTAGAAATAGGACAACCAACGAATTAAATATGCTTAAACACAATTGGAAATCTAAAAAACTAAAACAGTCATACTCACCTGGGAATCAGACAACTGCTTTTGAGATTCTTTGGTTGCCAGAAACTGATCGGAGCCCAAAATGGTGCAAATTGACTGATCTAGCGCATCTAATGCCAAATTCCTTACTTTTTGGCTAGAACTATCAGCTAGCTGGAAAGAGCATGATCATGTCACTTTGAGATAGATGATGCCATCATGAAAACTAATATGAATACTCAAAATTACCTCAAGTATATGAGAAACAACTAGATCCCACAGGGACTCAATCCCTGCAAGGTAGAAGATCAGCTTAAAAACGGAATAGCATGGTGGAGGGAAAAAAAAGAATCATAAGTTGCAGCCTAAAGTAGGATTGTCAGTAAAAAAAAATCCAAACAACCCTTCATTATGCTTATTATCACATGCTCTTATCAACTTCATACCCAATGATATTGAGCCATTCAAATACCTAGCCATGGAACAGAACTTTAATTATATTGATAATAAAATTTTATTTGCGGATGTTGATTAAAGTCTTCTTAATGGTCTTAACCATCTTGCATAAGCCTATGACAACAAACTTGCTTCTACATCCTCTAGGTTGGTTTTGACATAAAGTGCAATTATGTGCCTCCATCAAATCATAGTATACACCAAAATTTAATTTTGTCAAATCATCACAGAAACATATAAACACCAACTTTGCATATCTGTTTAACAAAGTAAATTTATGACATTGGCTAACACTGGTTCTAATTTGAAAGGACTGAAAAACAAGTTAAACTGAATGCTTAAAACTTTAGCTGATATCATTTGGACTCCAGATACATTGATGACCGTCGCTTCACTCTCTTTTTCCTTTTTTTTTCTTTCGGCGCTTTGCACGATTTCTTTCTCCCCTTCTCTTTCGGCGCTTCACCTCTTCGTGCGAACTCATCGCCAGGATTGCTTCATTGTCGATAGCTGCTTCTCGCCGCAAGCAATCCGTGATTGCTTCCTCTTCGCAGATACTTCCTGAAGCAATCTTCTTCTACTTATCCACTTGATAGCAGCAGGGCGACTTCCTCCCAGAGCTTGGTTCATGCTTGTTGCTATGTTTTCTCGTGTCCTGCTTTGTTGTTGTTGGTGTATGCACCATAGCTGTGCTCTCTTCTGTTGAAGTGTTTATGCTTGTCTTGTTGCTGTGTTTTGTCTTTCTGGCACAAGCTTCAAATCTGGTGTTGCTCTTCTTCCCTTCTTTGTTCGCCTCCCTATTTGCAAAGTAAGTTACTATCATGTTTGGTTTGAATCTTCCTTTAGATTCTTCTTTTGTTTCATTTCTATGGCTGAAAATAAGACTTCCATTATAACGGATGTGGTGCCTATAATGTCTAAGATCACGGATTATAAGTTAAATGGTTCAAACTATTTGGATTGAAGTAAAACCGTTAGTCTTTATCTACGGAGTATTGATAAAGATGATCATTTGACCGATGACCCTCCTCAAGATGATTTGAAGCAGAAATGGCTTAGAGAGGATGAACGCTTGTTTCTTCATTTTCGAAATTGTATTGATAATAAGGTAATTGGTTTAATCAATCACTGTGAATTTGTTAAAAATTGATGGATTATCTAGAATTTCTGTATTCTGGAAAAGGGAATCTCACCCGCATACACGAGGTTTGCAAAGCTTTTTACCGTGTAGAAAAACAAGATCAGCCTTTGATTAATATTTTATGGCTTTCAAAAAGACATATGAAGAGCTTAATATGTTGCTGCCCTTTAGCGCTGATGTAAAGGTTTAACAACGCCAATGGGAGCATATGGCTGTTATGAGCTTCCTTGCTAGCTTATCTCCTGACTTCGAGTCCACTAAATCTCAAGTTCTCTGTGGATTTGAGGTCACCTCATTACAAGATGTGTTTAGCCGCATTCTCCATACAGAAAATATCACACCTGTTCCACTTAGTGGTGCTTTGGTGAGTCGCAATATTAATTATGTGACCAAAAAAATCAACTATTCAAAGTGGAAACAAAGGAGGCTCGCAAGATTTTGAAACTCGGACGTCAAATTCAAGTGGTATTATATGCAACTATTCTCGTAAGCCGGGTCATACAAAGTTTGAGTGCAGAAAACATCAGTACAAGAATCAACAAAAACACCTGGCTCATATTGCATCTACAAATGATACCCCTGATCAATCAGTTCTTACTCTGCAGATGAATTTGTCAAGTTCTCTCAATATCAGGAATCACTTAAGTCTTTATCTTTCCTCTGTCACTACTATTGCTGATTCAGGTAATCACAACACATGTCTTGTTTCGTCATCCTCTAAGTGGGTCATTGATTCTAGTGCCACGGATCATATGACAGGTAATTCTAGTCTCTTTTCTACTTTTTCACACAAATCAAACACTCTTATCGTTACTTTGGTTGATGGATCTTCATCTTGTGTTCGTGGGTCTGGCACTATCAATCCTACTCCTTTGCTTTCCTTATCCTTTGTCTTACATTTACCCAATTTCTTTTAATTTGCTCTCTGTTAGTCAATTAACTTGTAATCTTAACTGTTGCATCTTATTTTTTCCCGATCATTGTTTATTTCAGGATCTTTTGACGAAGAAGATTATTGGTAAAGGACATGAGTCTGGAGATCTCTATATTCTTGAACCACCTATCTCAAGATCCTTCGCTTGCTCAATTGTAACTACTCCTTTCAAGGCTCATTGTAGGTTAGGTCATCCATCTCTTCCTTCGCTCAAGAAGCTTTGTCCACAATATAGTAGAGTGTCTTCATTAGATTGTAAGTCATGTCAGTTTGCAAAGCAGCATCGTCTTAGTTCTAGTCGAAGAATAAATAAACGTGCTATTATACCTTTTGAGTTGATGCATTCCGATATTTGGGTCTTATCTATTTTGTCTAAACCTGGTTTTAGGTATCTTGTCACTTTTGTGGATGATTATTATCGTGTAACCTAGTTATATTTAATGAAAAATCGTTCTGAGTTATTTTCTCTATTTTGTGCATTTTGTGCCGAGATTAAGACTCAATTCAATATGTCCATCCGTACTCTGCGAAGTGATAATGCCAAAAAATATACATCTAATCTATTTCAAACTCATATAAGTCAGAATGGTATGCTTCATGAAACCTCTTGTGTTGATACTCCATCCCAAAATGGTGTGGCTGAGAGTAAGAACAGACATCTTCTTGAGACTGCACGGGCCCTTTTATTTCAAATGAATGCTCCCAAGTCTTTTTGGGCAGATATGGTTTCTACGACATGTTTTCTCATTAACCGCATGCCTTCGTCTGTTCTTCATGGTGAGATTCCTTATAAAATTTTGTTTCTCAATAAATCGTTGTATCCTGTCAATCCTAGGATATTTGGTAGTACTTGTTTTGTTCGGGATGTTCGTTCACATGTCACTAAATTAGATCTCAAGTCTTTAAAATGTATCTTCCTTGGTTATTCTTGTCTTCAGAAAGGTTATAGGTGTTATTGTCCCAGTATTAATAAATATCTTGTCTCAATTGATGTCACCTTCATGGAAGACACACCTTATTTCCCATCCTCACTTATCGCGACTTCTCAAAGGGAAGATGATGATTTATTGGTATATTCTATCACAACCTCTACACCTGTTTCGGAACCAACTCTGGTCAAACCTCCTATTATTCAAGTATACTCCAGGCGTCAACCTCTTGATTCATGTCCTGCACCTACTACTTCGTCATCAAATCCAACTTCGAGTGATGATCTTCCTATTGCATTACATAAAGGTAAACGTCAGTGTACTTACCTTATTTCTTCTTTTGTTTCTTATAACGAATTGACGTCTTCTTCTTGCTCTTTTATTGCTTCACTTGACTCTATTTCTATTCCTAAAAATGTCCGTGAGGCCTTATCACATCCTAGTTGGAGAGAAAATGATAGAGGAAATGAAAGCCCTGGATGATAATGATAATTGGGACTTGGTTGATCTAACTTCAGGAAAATGAGCTATTGGACTCAAACCTATGGTGTGGATTATTCTGAAACTTTTTCTCCAGTTGCAAAGATGACATCTATTTGATTATTTATTTCATTGGCTGCTACTCATCATTAGCCTTCACATCAACTCGATATCAAGAATACTTTTCTTCATTGTGATCTTCAAGAGGAGGTATATATGGAGCAACCTCCTGGTTTGTTGCTCAAGGGGAGATGGGGCGAGTTTGTCGTCTTAAGAAATCTTTGTATGGTTTGAAACAGAGTCCTCGTGCTTGGTTTGGAAAATTTAGTTAAGTTATTGAAAATTTTGGTATGACGAAAAGCAAGTCTGATCATTCTGTGTTCTACAAGTAGTCAGGAACGGATATTATTCTGTTAGTTGTGTATGTGGATGATATTGTAATTACTAGAAGTGATACTATAGAAATTTCATCTCTCAAATCTTTCATTCTTAGTCAGTTTCATACAAAAGACTTAAGGGTGCTAAAGTATTCTTAGGTGTTGAAGTTATGAGAAGTAAAAAAGGTACTCAAAGAAAATATGTTCTTGACTTATTAACTGAGACAGAAAAATTAGGGACAAAATCTTGTAGTATTCCAACAACTCAAAATGTTTTTGACTTATAAAGGTTAGTTGGGAAGTTGAATTATCTTGCTATGGCACGTCCAGATATTGCATATTCGGTTAGTGACATTAGTTAGTTTATGTCATCTCCAACAGTCACCATTGGGCAACGCTAGAGCAAATTTTGTGTTACTTGAAGGGAGCACCCGAACGAGGTATCGTATATAAAAATCATGGGCACACTCATACTGAATGTTTTTCAGATGCAAATTGGGAAGGTTCTAAAACGGATAGAAGGTCCACTTCAGGTTTTTGTATTTTCGTTGGAGGAAATTTAGTTTCATGAAAGAGTAAAAATGCAAAACGTTGTGTCACGGTCCAGTGCAGATTCAGAATATAGGGCTATGACACAGTCTGTGTGTGAAATAATGTGGATATATAACTATTGATTGATGTAGGACTTAAAATTTCAGTACCAGCAAAATTGTGGTGTGATAATCAAACTGTTATTCACATTGCATCAAATCCTGTATTTCATGAGCGAACTAAGCGCATTGAAATTGATTGTCATTTTGTTCATGAAAAAATTCAACGAGGCTTGATCACTACAAGATATGTAAAAATTAGAGAACTAGGGGACATTTTTACAAAAGGTTTAATTGGGGTCCGGATTGATTATCTTTGTAACAAGTTAGGCATGATTAATATCTATGCTCCAACTTATATTAGTTATATAAATATATATCCTAATTTTTATTTTACCTAAAATATAAATTACTCCCTAGATGGAATCTTAATTTATTTCTTAGAATAGACATCTAACTTTGTATATAAATAAGCTCATTTATTTCCTAGAATAGATCTCTAACTTTATATATAAATAGGACTTACATCTTGTAACTTTTGTGTATTGAGAATTCTCTTATTGTAATACTAACTGATAAATTGAAGGATATTCCATTGGATGTTTGTATCATTACTTGGAAGGCACCATGCCAATTTGAAATTTTCATCTTGCTTATCAAATATAAGCTGTTTGTATCCACAGTAATTATTGCCAATAGTTAGACAAATGGATGACTCATATGATTTGTTCAACAAAAAAAAAGTGTGGAGAACCAATCTAGGCAGATTATTGCAGATATGTTGCAGACAGATTTGATTTGATATTGTATAATTAGGAAGATTTGATTTGATAACAGCGAAAATTGATTAGGAGATATTATGTGATTTCAATTCCTTAAATAGGGGTATGCAATTTGTATATAAAAGGAGGCAAGATTATTGAAATAGTTTTCTGGAGAAAAATCACATGGTATAAGAGCGACTTGTCCTTCTGCTGCCCAGCAGCCTCTAGAGTTTTGGTCTTCATCAGCCATTGGGGATTCTGATCTTCAAGGGTTTCGGCCAGAACGACTCTTCCACCTCTGTCTACTTACTGAGACTGCAGCCAATCATGTCAGACTTCAAGCAAATCATGTCGGCTAACTCTTCCACACTCAACTCTACTCCAAATCAACCCATGATGTCGATGAACTCTTCCACAGCCAACTCTGCTCCAAATCACCACATGATGTCGCACTTCCGAATTCAACCAAAAACTATCTTTGGCTCAATTACCATTCACAACCTGAATGACCACAATTATCTTTCACAATCGATAATGATGTTCATCAGCGGACGAAGAAAAGATGATTATCTCATGGGTATTATAGATAGTCCAGAGTATCGAGTCCGGAGCCAAAAACAACCTTGTTGTGTCATGGCTAATCAACTCTATGAATGCCAAAATCAATGAAAATTTTCTATTGTTCACGACTGCCCAAAATATATGGGAGGCAATTCGTGATAATTTCTCCCACTAAGACAATATTGTTGAATTATTTTGTGTTGAAAGCACTCTCCCAGACTTCAAGCAAGGCAATGATTCGATAACTACCTATTTACCTGAGGACCAAGAAAATGTTCTGAAGACCCATAACTGGAAGTGTTCTGAAGACCAAGAAAGTGTTTAAGTTTCTGATGGGACTTGATTAGTCTCTGGATGCAGTAAGGGGCAGACTCCTCGACACACAACCACTATCAAGTCTTCGGGAGGTATTTTCAGAAGTCCGAAGGGAAGAAAGTCGTATGCGAGTAATGTTGGAACAGTTAAACCTCAAAATTCAGCCTCTCAAGTCAACTGAAGCAACTACTCTAGCTGCCCGAATCGCGCTCACAACACGAATGACAATCGGCCGAAGAATGGACGCCCATGATGTGACTACTGTCAAAAGCAAAGGCACGCTAAAGACACGTGTTGGAAGCTTCATGGGAAACCGGCGGATTGGAACCCTCTCGGGACCGCGAAGCAAAAGGAAATGTGGTAGTCGCACCCACGCCTCAGTGTGACAACTCGGTTCCTTTCTCTAAGGAACAACATGATATTCTACAACAGCTCATTCAAAAGGCAATCATATTGCCTCCATTAACAATGCACACATCTACCCACATCCCATGGATTCTGGATAATGGCGCTTCAGAGCACATGGCTGGTGATAGATCACTTTTCTCCACTTTTTCACTATGACAAACCCCAATCGGTGCGTATAGCAAATGGGACATGTGCTAAAGTAGCTAGGAACCGTGCATCTCTCAAGCACACTAACTCTACATTTTGTGTTATTTGTTATTGACGGTAATCTTGTGTTAGGGGATTAAATAAAAATCTCAACTGTGAGACTAAATTCCTTTTTAATTCTTGTGTGTTTCGTGAAGGCCTTTACTTGCTTAATGTCTATCTATCTTCAAGACATTTAGTTAGTCACAAATGTCAGAGTCCTCATGATAGTAGTTAGTCCAATAAAGAAAGTGATATTATGATGTGACATATTCAACTTGGTCATCCCAAGTTTTCATATTTAAGGTACTTGTTCCCTCACTCTTTATTAATAAAAATCCGAGTTTGTTTTAGTGTGAAGTTTGTCAAATTGCAAAACATACTTAAGACACTTACTCTCCGGACAATATAAGTCTACACACCTTTTTTCTCTCATCCATGGTGACATTTGGAGACCATATCATACCTCGAGTCTCACAAGTTCAAGGTGGTTCCTACTATTGGTTGATGATCAAAATAGATTATATTGGACATTCCTAATGAAAGATAAATCAAAGCGAGCACATCATCCAAAACTTCCATGTCATGGTCAAAAACCAATTCAAAAGTGACATTCAAATACTCAAGACCGACAATGCCAAAAAATTTTTCAATTCTGATCTTGGCTGATGTCTCAAATCTCATGGCATTGTCCAACAAAGCTCCTGTGTTAACACACCGTAACAAAATAGTGTGGCTGAATAAAAAAATTGTTATACTCTTGAGGTAGCCCGATCCCTACTATTTCAAACTAATGCCCCCTAATGCCCCGACCACATTTTGGGGAGAAGCAAGCCTCACTGTTGCATACCTCATAAATCGCCAACCCTCTCGAGTTCTCAAACACCGCACTCTATTGCAGATGCTACAAAAATTATTTCCCCATTCTTGCCTAATCTCCGACCATCCTCTCAAACTTTTCGGTTGTATCACTTTTGTGTATCACTCTCATATCCAAAGCCAGTTTGATGCTCAAGCTCATAAATGTATCTTTCTTGGTTATTCCTCTAACCAAAAAGGACATGTTATTCACGAGTCACCAAAAAGTTATATAATACTATGGATGTTACATTCTTTGAGACTATCCCTTACTACTCTAATACTATAATTCAGGGGGGGGGGGGGGGGGGGGGGGGGGGCAATACCAATAAAGTGCAGTATTGGGAGTGGGCATCCCTTCTGGGACTATCATTATTTGAAACATCGTTTGAGTCTTCGTTGTTTGAGTCTTCCATTCAGCCTTCCCCAAAATCTGGAGATCCACCATCTCTAAATCTTGATAGTCACCCTCCTCATTCTCCTACTCTACAAGTGTATGAAAGAAGGAAATATTGAGTGTCAGTACTATTTCAACACTGCCAAGAGAATTCCCCAAGCCAAGTTGAACCTGAATCACAACAAGAGACAACAAATTCTAGTCCACGGCTAGATTTTACATTAAGTCTACCAATTACACATAGGAAAGGTATAAGATTGTGCACTCAACACCCTCTTCACAATTGCATTTCATACGCGAACCTAAAGCCATCATTTCATGGATTTGTGACCTCTTTAGAAAGAATTAGTATTCCTAACTGTGGATGAAGCTCTTAAAATTCATGAATAGAAGAAGGCGACTCACAAGGAATATAATGCACTAGAAAAGAATGGCACGTGAGTGTTAACAAAGCTACCACCCAAAAAGAAAACTATGAGGTGTAGGTAGTTGTTCTTAGTTAAATAAAATGCAAATGGGAGCACAGATCGGCACATAGCACGCCTAGTGACGAAAGGATATACTCAATCATATGGAATTGCTTATCAGGAGACTTTGCGCCAGTGGCTAAACTCAACACAGTTCGTGTTCTACTATCCATTGCTACTAGCTTAGTGTGGCCACTATATAAGCTCGATGTTAAAAATGTCTTCCTTAATGGAGACTTGACTAAAGAAGTACATATGGACAAAAGGAAAAGTATGCAAACTCAAAAAGACATTATATAGGCTGAAACGGTCATCGAGAGCATGGTTTGACAGATTCACAAAAGTCATAAAGAATGATGGATACTCTCCGTCACAAGCTGATCACACTTTGTTCGCTAAGTACTTTCTAGATGGGAAAATCATAGTTTTGATTGTGTATGTTGGTGGCATTGCCCTTTCAAGAAATCATGGTGGCAAAATTAGAAGACTCAAGTCTCTCATGTCCAAAAAATTAGAGATCAAAGACTTGGGGTACTTAAAGTATTTCTTAGGAATAGAAGTGGCACGAAACAACAAAGGCATATTTGTTTCCCAACGCAAATACATACATACTTGATCTGTGAAACTGGAATGACTTGGTGCAAGCCGACTAAAACTCCCATGAATCCCAAGACTAGGCTTATGCCTAAAACTGATGAATTAGTGGTTGTCAAGGGACACTGCCAACGGTTAGTGTGTCAGCTGATCTACCTAACTCATACATGTTTCAGTGAGTCAGATAAGTTTCTAAATAATCCATCTATGGATCACATGAAGGCAGTGAATTGTATACTGAGATACTTGAAAGATCTAAGGAATGATCTTGTGTGCAAGAAATCATGTAGCAGATCTTTAGAAGTATATATTGATGCTAATTGGATAGGGTCTCCAAATGATAGAATGTCTACATCAGGATATTGCTCTTTCATCTAGGGAAACCTAGTGACATGGCGAAGCAAGAACCAAACTGTTGTCACTAGAAGTATTGAAGAAGCTGAGTTTAGAGCACTAGCCTCAGGTATTTGTGAGAAGATATGGCTAAAGCGGCTGCTAAATGATTTCAAAGTTGAGACATCAAGCCCAACTCAAATCTTATCCGACAACCATCAGCTATCACAATTACCAAGAATCCTGTCCACCATGATCGTACCAAACATGTGGAGATTGATCCACATTTCATTAGCGAGAAAATTGAACATAAATCAATCACCCTCAACTACATTCCATCAAAGCATCATGCAGCTGACATCCTTACCAAGGCCTTGTTCAAACCTAATCTAAGTGGGACGAACACAATCCATGGGTTGGAAAGCATCTACCGCCTAGATTGGCGGGGTGGGTGTAGAACCAATCTAGGCAGAATATTGTAGATTTGTTGCAGAATTATTGCACAGATTTATTATAGATTTGATTATTACATATTGATTTGATATTGTATAATTAGGAAGATTTGATTTGATAATTGCTATAATTGATTAGGAGATATTATGTAATTTCAATTCTTTAAATAGGAGTACGCAATTTGTATACAAAAGTTAGCAAGGCTATTGAAATAAATGTGAAGTTTTCAAGAGAGAAACCACAAAAAGTTTGCACTCATTGAGAATTTAATCGAGCTGTTTGGAGAATCTTCCTTTAAGCTACCAAAGAGGGCAACACAGAATTTCTTCTAAGAATAGAAAACAAAACTTACTGTGGAGATTATTTAAAAGTATAGATATCATGTGCTCCACTGAGAATGCAACTCCACCAATTTGTTGACTTAGTGTTTGAGAATTTCCAGAGCTACATTGACTTGACAACTGACGTAATGCAGAAAGAAGCGACTTTACTGCAGAAACATGCATGAGAGCTGAACTTTCGAACAGCTATGCATCAGAGAAGAGTTGTTATCAGGCACTAAGAGAAGGAGTACAGAGGGAATGAATGGAACAATTTATTGAGAAAAAACAATATTTTTTCCAACCTGAGAATTCAAGGAAGAGAGAATGTGGAAGTCACTGTACTGCCCAGACGCTTCTCTTGCAAGCCTTGATACAGAAGTTGAAACTTCCTGCACATAAACAAGGTAGTTGCCAGTGCCCAATGAAAGCACTCATACCACTTTATTTTGATTTATTTTTTTTTGTGGTAAACCCCAAGGATGCAACTCAAAATTAGGTATTTTCATTCAATCAAAATCAACTTGCAGCTAAGTTTAGCAGTTATGGCATAGTAACTAATTTAGAAGAGAAAATTTATATTCTTCAACCAAATTAACACTGACATAATACTCCAACTGAGAATCATTTTAATACATAATACTCTCGACACTTCCTTTTAATCTGCGACAGTGATGTTAATGGATGTATCTTATTACAAAAACTAGAAAGCACTCACAAGAAAAATTAAATTGATAGAGCACTAGAGAAGATGAAGATGAAATACTAGTGTAGAAGTTTAAAGATAAGATGCAGCTGCTTTGGGTTAATGTTGGCGAAAATCTTTAAAGATCCTCAAATAGTTAATATAATGTTTGTATTATTTTCTTGCTTAGCTACTCAAATTAGAGATACCACAAGATTTTGAAGTTTATTATGCAATGATAAACAGTTGACTGTCAAAAATAAAGAGACAAATTAGGGATTTAGTCAACATTTAAAATTCTGATAAGTTGTTGTTTTTAGTACCATGGTATTATCCCAAGCAAAAAAAAAAAAGGTCAAGTTCGATTGAAACTGGGTAATGAGCCATGACAATATTCAGCACTTGGCAAGCTTGATTTACACAAGTTCGATTGGGAAACTGTACAAATTTGATTGGAGTTATAGTTAATTATAGAGGATACTTTATAGCATACTCCACAATGCCAATGTTAGTGTTGTTCTGCACGTCATTGAAGGTAGAATTGCTAGGGATTGGGTGATATCTGTTGTGAAAAAACTAGTAAAGAACTACATTGATTATCTCCATGATGTATTTTGTGTCCAACAATTTGTACATTAGTATGTGATTCAGTCAAAGATCTATAGAACAGAGCCAAGAAAGAGGATGAACAGCATTAAGATGTTGCTAAACAAAAGAACAAAAATATCTTACTTGGTGACAATTGTTGTTATTGAGGTTGATGGGTAAGAAATGAGGAGTTAAACCATGGAGATGAGGTGAGGTGAGGTGAGGTGAGGAAGCATGAAGGTAGGTTGGGTGGAGGAAATCACATCTCATTAAACTCATCAGCTTGATAGAAAAGAAAACCCTTATACTAATCTTGCTTATTATAATACCAAGTTGAGATAAAATTATATTGCACGAATAAAAAAAGAACCACTACACTTACACAGATTACACTCTAACATGACACGTGCTATAATACCCATGTGGAGCTAGACCTAATAAACCCCACTGTAATAAACTCATGGTTGTTGGATTTATCATTTATCCCAATCGTTCACAAGTTCAACAAGTGAAGCCAACTGTTGATCAATATGCCTCCTGTTTCATATCAATGCAAAATAAAACACGGACAAACCAAGTACTCGAATTGTTCGATTGACTTTTCAGATAGATCATATATGACAAGGAACTAAAATGATCAAACATATACATAGTGAAGTGTCTCAAGTCAAGAATTTTAATTAAAGAGAACCTTTAATCAGTACATGTGCAAGCGAAAAATGGAATTTCAAATCATAGTTCACCTGGGTAGAAGCGTGAGGGGAATGGATGGCTCGATCGAGAGATAACAGGGTCTCCAAGACCTAAAAAATGCAAGCAATATTAGATTTTTAGTGATTACAAAAATTATCTGATGTGAAAGGAAGAGAGCAGATGAACATACCAAAACCCAGGATGGACCCAAGATATTATGTAAGCGGTGTGCTACATTGAAAAGTGTTCTCAATGCCTGAGGTGGCGAAAAATAACAAGCACTAAACTCAAGAATATAATACTAGAAACTAACAGTGGAACAGAACTCGGTGGGACTTATTAAACATAAAAAGAGAATAAAAATCACAACCTGCACATTCTTAGGAGTTAAAACAACACTCTCTCGCAGATCAGGTAGAAGTTCTGACTTCTTTGGTCCAGGAGATAGAATGCTGGTAGAATTTATAAGATAAGATTACAATAGTGGAAAAAGAGATTACCAACATGACAACATTTAACTGCAATATAAACTGAAATTTTAGTACAAGTATATATTAGATAAAGGCTGTCTTCATGTACACTTATATTTGCAATTACAAAAGAATTTAAAAGGTTGAAATTCAGCATGAATAGCTGAAATTAACTTTTATAAATAAAATAGTGAACTGCTATTCACGAAATTACTTTTTTTTGCAGGTACTCTTGTTTATCTGTGTTGAAAGCAAACTGGATTAGACTGGCTAGGACCTTTTCTAAAGGCAACAATTAATTCTCATGAGCTCTACCCATGATTTGGCAAATTATAGAAAACAAACATGCAAATTGACCTATCAACTAGCCACATTTCAATAATAAAGATTGAGTTATGATAGATAAAATAATGAGTGATCTAATGAACTTTTGATCATTTCAAACTAAAGGAAAATAAAGGTGAATTCAGCAAAAAAGACCCTAGGAGATGGTTTCATCTCATAAGAGACTTCTTCAATTTAGATACCGGACCAGCTCCATGTGTATCTCTTGATATCTAGCAACTAAAGTGAGATTAAGCTCAACGGAACAATTTTACCTCCAAGTAACTAAGTTTGATGGAGGAATAAACAAAACTAGTTTAAAAGGAATAATGATCAGAATTCATCATTTAGTTTCTTCAATCAGGAATGGAGTAGCTAATCATGTGAGTCAATCATGTTGTAACTTTCTATAGTCAACTTTTTGCTGTGGTTCTTATGCAGCAAACCATAAGAACAATTCTATTGTAAGCCCCGGCCTGGAGTAAATACTAATAAAAACAATACAAGATGGAAGTGGATATAAGCAGGAAAACTACCTCTTCTTCTCTGCCTCATTTGGAATATTGATAGTAAATTTGCATAAGGATGCCAAGAAAGAATTTAAAGGTTCTACTGCCCGAAGAACACCACATGCCTGAAATTAAAATGAAGAATTGAAATTGCACTCTCTGTTGCAGATGAATGGTTGTATTTCTTTATTACTTAATACTCAAAAATAATAATTATAAATAGTGAAGCTTCAAAAATTAAATAGCTATCCAATCAGTAGTTGAAACAAAAGACTTGCAATTATTTAAACAAAAATGTACTATGATAAATGCTCGTCATGATGACGTACTTGCGTAAATGCTTGATATCCTTTTAGAATCTCCAATATAATTGCTTCACCTTGTGATCTAGATACAGTTCCATTATCTTTTATTAGAATACAAGAAAAATAACAAAGGATTTAATTACTAATTGTCTACCTCATTAAAATAAGAGATAAAGCATCAAGGATGGTCAGCCACGTGGAGTTGACCATAGAAATGCATAAAACAGCTGTTTTGCCAGTATATTCTGCAAAGAGATCAGCATCACATCTAGGAGAATCGAGCTGGCAATATAGAAAAATAGGAAGTCAAAACTTATTCAGCACATTGACTACTATTTTCATGAAAATGTTGATCTCACTTCCCCCACTTCCACAGCTTCATCTGTCAAAGCAGCAACTGTATAAACAACACCCAAAAGTCCTTCGATGGCCAAGGTGATAGAATGAGCCTCACTGGCAACTAGAACAGCAGCATTAGGTGCATCAATGTCCATGCTCCATTCTATTCCTGCATATAGAAGATATGTCATAAACAGAATACCTTCCTAAAATACACGAGCCAACAAGGTTAGTAAACAAGAAATATCTCAAGAACACAAGAGTCAAGACAAACAGAAAACTATTTCCTTAGTTTCAGACTCAAAAACTACGCCAGCACAAGTCAGTGAGTGTTAACATGATTTGGCGTCAAAACAATATCATTTTGAGTTGATCGTGCTTAAATTAATACACAATTGAAATTCTAAAACTTGTGCTTAAGCTTATCAGAAATCCCCTATTACATGGTGATATTGCATTGGCACATGCAATCATCAAAGTGACACAGCACAATTATATGTCTGCATTGATATGATACATGAGTCAAGCCACATCTTGTCCATGATCATTTGGTTTGGCAGAAAAAACTTAATGGTTTTACAAGAAATTATAGTGTCCTGTTATTCTCAATCATTACCTTTCTTCTCAACAACAAACTCCTTTTTGATAAACAATTTCTTAATCCGGCACAATGCCACATTAATTAAAAATTAAACATAACATTAAGTATTCATTCACTTTTAACCATATCATTTCTTTGATACAATAGCTTCCCTCCAATTGATTATCAACGAGTTACATAGCTCATACAATCATATAGTAATCTATTAGAGATTTTTGGAGTTTGTTGTCATTATATTGAGCTATAAACCTAATGCAGTCCTGCATTTTGCTTTCTAAGGTCATCATTTGCCTGTTGGGTTCCTTAGAACCATTAGTTCATGAATGAAATTGCACTCTGAACCATGTATCGATCCTTCTAAAGTGTACAAAAAACGGAAAACAAACTATTTCTAGCATGACTGAGGATGCCATAACACATACACAACTTGCAAGAACCTTGGTGCATAAAAAACAACCATGGCAAGTGAGCTTCCAACCATGGTGCAAAATCATGCACACAAATATCAGTCGTTCTCTGTGCATCGTGTTGCATATGCATTTTTATCTTAAGGAGTCGGCAAGTGAAGAGGCAAACATCAAGTACCTCGAACCCTTGGAACAACTGGTGGCACAAGGAGAATGACCCCTAGATATTGTTGAAGGTGATTATCACTTGCTACAATATGTTCATTATAGTTGTCAATTATACAGTGAGAGCTTACCCTCACTACCTTTTTGCTAGATTGACAACTATAATTAATGTTCAATTGCAATCATCTCATACAATGTCGTCAAACTTCCATACTAACCAGCCTCACGCATTGGATCTTACCTACTTTTCCGGCCACTGGAACACTTTGGCTTTCTTTTAGTGCCATCTTTGAGATAGCCTAAGCAAAGAGTGTATTGTAAGCATTAGCTTAATCAGTCATAGCTATAGGACTTGATATTTTTACTGCTGAGATGGGGTGAGAACTTACCCTCACTACCTTTTTTACTTGATTGACAACTACAATTAATGTTCAATTGCAATCATCTCATGTTGAGTCATCTAACTTTCATGCTGTATCAACCTTATGCCTTGGATCATACCTATTTTTACAGCCACTAGAACATTTTGGCTTTCTTTTAGTGGTATCAGTCTAAGCAAAGAGTGTATCATAAGCATCTGCTATGCTCGTTGCAATAGGTCTTGAAATTCTTACGACAAAGAAGGCCAATGTGCTTGTGTAAGCAAAAATATTGTTCATTGGAAAAGCTAATAGTAAGAGGCTGATAAGCAAATGACAAACAATAACTAACTTCCTATATAAAAAGAACCACACAAGTGCTCAATGGCCCATGTAACTACAATAGTGAAACAGTTTAACAAAAATATTATATATATTACCCATAATATTAGCAACACTAGAGCATAATGGTTCTTTATACCGAGTATTAGGACACAATTCTATATTTCTATGTAGACAAAGCAACAATTGTAAGTGATTCGACTGAACTCCACAAATCTTTAATAGTTGAGTTGTACCTTTGGCTTTACTGCTAAACATTCCCGCAACAGCAGCAAGGCTATCTTCACTAGATTCTGGTACCTATTATAGAAAAGTTGTCAAAAGAAAGTGAATTATACAATCTATAATCTGCATGTGTTGAATTACCATCAAAATGGCAAAACACAAAGTGGATCACATAAACTACATCAACATGCAGCAGACATGAACTCAGTTTCAACAAGTAAACCAGTGTTGTGCCATTACTAATGCACTTAACTATAATTCCATTCAATTAAGTATTTCCATGCCACAGAGCAACAGACTAGTAAATGTTGAAAATCATATCTATGGATGTACTATATTGTATGACACCCAATGAGTAGTATACATTATGCCTTGACATGACATAAAGTAATAAATATCAAACTTATGTCGATTAAACATGTACAAGTTGTGAAGCATATACATTGGGATATCTACAACAAGTATAGTAGTATTGTGCTGTCACTAATAACTCTATGATCCCATTAACGAAGCATTTCCATGGCACATAGAGGGAACAAGATAAACAGTATATTTTATTATTTTGAACATAATATCCATGTAAACCATATTATATGAAAACCATTCACATGACTTTGTGAGATTTTAGGATTTTCTTAAATTCTTTCTATCCTAGTTTGCTTATTTAGTTGAAGCTATATATTCCTTTTGACATTCATGTTTCACTTGTGCATTGTCCGTATCAGAATTTGATAGTAGATAACTAGATATTTCTATGTTGTCTGAATTTTTAGTTAACAGACGTTTTGCAGTGTGATTGACAATTCATTTGTTTCATGGATAATATTTTTAGAAAAATATTGGGATAGAAAATATGGTCAATGGAAAATTGTCAAATGTATATTGCTCTTCACACTTCATAATTCTAAATCATAAATTTAATTATTTCAATCAAATATAGCCTCTAGTTTATTATTGTATGTTTCTCAAAAATGTATATTGGTCAAAAGAAAAAATATGTAAAATTACACACAACAAGAATCATGTCATGTTCAAATCTGAGTTCTTTAAACTTTTTTAAATGTTAAATAGTAGTATGAAGATGAAATATAGTAATTACTTTATTGAATGTTGCTCAGAAATTTATATGGCTCGGGAAAAAATATAAAATTATATACGTCAGGTACTAATCATGTTCAAATTTGATTCCTTATACAAAAGTCAAATTAGATTGACAAAAAAATGTGTAATAATTGGGAATAAAAACATTTGACAAAAGGAATAAAAGAAGTGAAACAAATACCATTTGGATTGAAGATACTACTCTGGCAAGAGACTTAACCATGTTCTCCACGACATTTGTGTTCTTTGGATTCCTGAGTAAACAAGGTCAGATAAAACTCTTAGGTGGCACAGAAATATCAAATTTAGTAAATAAAGATTGGACTTATTATTATGCATTTGTCCACATAATTCTAATTTACATTGACCACAAGAGAGGTTCCAACATAACATAATATAGACTGAATATACCACTTCAGAAAAAGCAACGCTAATTTTTAATGTCTTAACAATCATTGTGGAAAGCTCATCATAAGTAGGTCAATTGTAAGTCAGAATTAGAACAAAAGATCTTGATTTTTAAAAAGAAATAAAATAATTTTTCTGCTCCCTTAATCTGCAGTTAGTTTTTTATCATGGGAATGAGAGTTGTCAAATGTGTCAGGAAACCAGGACACTGAATGAGAAATGGCAAGCGAGACCCATTTGTAAATATGTAATGCTAGACCAGTGCCGGACATGACACTAAAAGGAAACCATAATAAGGCAAGTTATTGCGACATGACCTAACTACATAACGTCGAAAGTTGTGTCATGCATGGCACAGTGAAACATTGGATTCAAGTGTCCTCTTTTCTGAATTCAAATGGTGCCATATTAAACCTCTACGCCTAAAATTGTTCAGGGATTCAAAAAATGGGCAAACAGTTTAAAACTATGGAAAGTATCATTTAATGCAAACAATCTTCACAATTCACTTAGATTTCCCTAGAAATAACTCAATCCTACCCTAGAATCTTTGTGATTAGGTTCTATGCATTCTGTTAGATGGCTGCTATTGCAGACAGCTTTGAAACTTTGTTTTCCTTCAAGCTATAGTGTCTTATGCACTGGGTTTGTAACCTGTTAGTGAAGGATGAACATAAATCTATTAGAACTGTTACAATTAAGAAGGAAACTATTTCATCTAAAAAGCTAGATAGCCCCTCTTTATCTTTAGAGAGAGAGAGAGAGAGAGAGAGAGAGTAGTCACAAATTCTAATAGCAAGATTTTAGTCTCATGCTCAGGTATGAGTAGCCAACCTGAATGTAGGTCCAAGTGCTCTATTTCTAAAAAAAAATCCACGAGATAACAGGAGTTTTAGGTGGGACTTGAATTGGTAGACAACTGGTGTTTGAGTGCCAGCATCCAACACAGGGACAGAAGTGGTAGATAAAGAGCCAAAGCATATATGACCAAATTAGCAAAAGAGTATACGAGATCAAACTAGCAATGATCAAATAAAAGGAAGACTTGCGACCGAGCAATAGAAATATCAACTTGATCAGTTCGACATGCCATATGTTTGCACAAATACACAGGGATGATTACTAACATGATAACAATCAAATGAATTGCCTCAAAAGAGTTAAGAGAAGCAATTTTTTATAACTTACATATCAAAATTCCAAAAAAGTAGACCCAATGTCCTTGCTTCTACACAAAAACCCTTAGAGAAGAAAAGAAATCACTAGCATTGAGTAACTCAGAAAGGAAAATGCAAGTCCCAAATAGTGCTTCGTTTTGGGGAAAGTAGTCGGAATACCCTTAAAACTTCAAGCACAAGTATCCGATGCCATAGTGGTAAATCAAGATGTGTAACTTTCACTAACATATTTAGAAAAACCTGCAACAAGGGAATCTCTAAGTGAATTCGAGGAAAATACAAATATAGCCATTTCTTAAAGAAGAAGTCAGGTAAAAAATTAGAGATACGATAACTAACAACATAATAGAAAATCATAATTGAAAAAAGGGTCACATTGGGTTCATGAAAGTACAAGTTTCTGTAAACAAATTATAAGCATACAACAAGGAAACCAAAGTCAACCGCAAGCAATTAGTGCAATAGTATACAGGAGTATTTTTCAAATAGGTGGGACATCGAAAGATTGAATCGAGTGAAATTGTCAATAAACATTTCTGCATTTCCTCCACCAGATAATGTTTGAGTGAACTAAAAAGTTTCAAATAGTAAGAAACTAAGAAAAGGACCAGAAAGCAAACTCAAGGAGTTAAACTACAAAGTAATATATATATTTTAACATAAACAAGTATTACATACAACAGTAGTAGTTTTTCTCAAGTTGTTCCTCAAATGCTACTGACCCAACTAGTGGGATAAGGCTTGGGTGGTGTTGTTGCTGTTCCTCAAATGCTACAGTTTGATGTAGGCAACATTAGGTCGTACATGTGGGCAACTCCGACTAAGGGTAATCTGTGTAAGAACCACAAAATTTAGCAGTGTGTCAGGTAGGACGCATAGTTGTAAGGTGTTCATGGGTAGATTAAGCCAGGCTTATGTGGAAAACCTAACCGAAATTGAAATATTCAGGTAATGTTTTCCTCCAGACCTAACCCAGGTACAAGCAAAGTTGTGGAACAGAAATACACCAACATGAATGGGTTAGCAGAATTTTTTACTAAAATGTTTTCCACAAGGTCAGAGAGAAGAAACGGATCCTAACAGAGACCTAAATTCCAAAGTGAGAAAATTCGCTCAGCCTAAGAGTTGAAAATTCAACAGAATCTGAAATATTCCAGTAACATTTTACTCCAAGCCTAAACCCAGGTATAAGCAAAGTTGTGAAACAGAAATCCACCAATATGAATGGATTAGCAGAAGTTTTACTATAGTACCATGTTTTCTAGTAGGTCAGAGAGAAGAAACAGATCCTAACAGAGACCAAAATTTCAATTTGATAGGAAAACGAGCTCAGCCTGAGAGTTGGAAAAAAAAAGAATTTTCGAACTGGTTCAGTTTGATTTTTCCATCATCATACTTTGATTAGCACCACGTAATTAAGTCTGGCTGACATATAAGGTCCTATCTGAAAAGTCATAAATTATTGCATAACTAAGCATGGCACATTGTTAAAAAGAAGTAATAAAACAAGTACCTCAGTTTCTGTTGTAAGCAAAGAAGAATACATCTTAATAACATTTGCAACTGCTCTTAAAACCAATCGGCGAAACATAGGCTCCCCGGCTTCACCTTCAAGCTTGGATTGAATAATCATGTAAAATAAATCAAAGATCAGATTGATGTTCACAATAGTTAGCTGAAGCCCAAGAACCTACCTCAACGTTTGTTCGTAGCGATGTCATAAGAAGTGAACATATTTGGTGACGTAAGACCTGGTATGTCAAGTGCATATAAAGACTGGCAAGCCAAAAAAAAAGGCATAAAGATTGTAATTTCACACAGGATAGAACCTGTTGATAAGGTACCAAGTTTTGAAACATTGCTACATAGTTGGACAAAATGAACCTGAGATAGACAACACAAACCTGGAATAAGTACAAAACGTTGTGACAGCAGATCACATAGTTTATCATGTAAATGAGTTCATCAAGTGATTAATACCACTATACCCTCTATCTGACATATGAAGAAAAACCCATAGAAAATGTGAAAAAAAAAAAATTAAAAGTGACAAATGAATGAGCAGTAAAAAAACAAACTTAAATAGAAACTTATTTTACCAGTTACAACCTCACATGTGGCACACCAAGACCCAAGAACCTTTTGTCCCTGATACCAAGTAGATTCACTACATATTGATGCTCACTATGCACGAAAACAGGTGTCTATCATATTTGGGGCCTATCTTTCTCTGTTTTACCCTGCTCTATTTCTAGCCAAGCATAAACTTGCATTAAAGTTTCCTGGCAAAAGAACACCGCTTCTCCAATGGTCATTTCCCTATATTTCAACAGCATAACCAAAGACAAGAGCCCTTCAGTAAGTAGTAATTTCACTAGTAGTATAGAGATTCTGAAATTCAAATGCTTATATGCTTGTGGGGAAAAAAAAACTTTTTCATTTGGCTTGCTCCCTCCTTTGCTTCCAACCTCCAACTAGAATTTTCAACTCATGATCACAGGACACCATAACAAAATTAGATGGATAACTATTTCCATGTTACACACTTTTTTCTGTTTAAAGAATCAGTTGATATACACAGGATGCTAAATTGAAAATTGGAAATAGAAAAAGGATTGGTCACCAAGCAGTATGCAAGTACTTAATCACAACTTTTCCTCAGACAATACAAGAATCATTTTCTATGTTTCTTAGCAGTCTCTCCATGAGACCAGATTCAATAGCTTTTCTCAGGTTGAAGTCAATGCCTTGCTTCTATAGCAAAGATTGGAAACAAAGATCCTGAGAGCGGACTTCGGTCTTTCAAGATTCATTTAATATTAAGATTTCTATGGATTCTACTTCGAAACTCAAAAAGGTTCTTGGGAATTGGACAATCTTTCCATTAGAGATAACTGTGCCCATCATATATAATTACAATTTAATATACGAACTTCCCAATCTTCATAGCATACCAAAAGGAATTATTCATGTTCTAAGAGAAGATTTGTAGGATGCCATTTATATATTCTAATATCCACTGAAGTATCAATGCCAGAATTTTGATCTCTATCCAGAATTGTACATTTTAGTACTAAGTTATACCGACACTTGACTTTCATTGGAATGCATTGGACCATTCCAAGGTAAATTTAGATGGTTTTGCTCCTTTAATACTCCTTCGCTTGCTTATTCCTTCTAAAAATAAGCAATTATATGTGATTTAAACTAAAAGAAGTATATACTATACAATACCAAAGCTCAACAAGCCTTAAAGACTTTCAAGATCAATTGAGACAGGTTTTACTCATGTAGTCCTTTTTCACTTAAATTTTCTACATTATTAAATTGTTGGATTAAAAAAAAATAGTCGAATGTGCTTCAAAGCTATCAGTGTAAATTCATATTACTCCGAAATCTTCTTTCACTTGTTTACTTACACAAATAAAATTATAGCAATTAGATAGTTAAATAAATTAAAATTTTGAAGAAATAAGCTTTTAGAAATATATATATACTTAACTCATCTAAATGAGTGTCGAAGCACGCCAAACAATATCAAATGTCAGCACGGCACGACACTCATTGGCATAATTGGCACAGCGGCACAGAAAGATTACCCGTGCAGATCACTATTGGATTTCAGTAAACAACAATATTGTGTTTGGATGTGCCATCCAGCTCGGCACAAAATTTTAAAACCATGGACTACACTATCTAGTTATAGCATCAAGCGAATATAAAAAAAGGATATCCATGTTAGCAATCAGATATATATGAGAGTGCTTCAGAAAGAGTATACATAAACATGTTTTCGCAAAATAACTAAAAATAGTAGATAAAAGGATTACTCAAGTATATCGAGAGCAAATGTCCGTTGCAGTGAAAGAACTCGCAACCAGATTGCCTAACAAAGAGAAAAAGTGAATGCTGCTCAGCAACATTAAATGATTATTTCTGTTTTGCAAAAGACTATGAAAAGCATAGATAAAACAACTCAAGGAAACAGCATAGAAAAAAGTAAAATGACTTCTAGAGCAAAACATATAATATATTCAATCCTTGTGGGGCACATATGACAATGGTAAAAGCAAATAAAAAAACTGGCAACATCAAATTGATTCATTAATAATTCAACACATACAGGTCCACCTGCAGCAAGTGCTGTCAGGTCCTCTAGCAGACGAAGTCCAAGATTACCAACTTTACTGAGAACTCCTCGCTTTAATGAACCTCCAGAAACAAGATTGCCGCGGAGTGACCTGTAAAAGTTGGAGTTACAAATTTGCAAAAAGCTCAACGTATGTTGATAAGAATTTCGAGGAAAGTGAATATAACATATTTAAAATTCATGTTAAACTATATACATGGTGAAACTAATATTAGCGGTCAAAAAGAGAGAATCATATACAGTGATGTACTGAAACTGCGGCTTATCTCATCAGTAATTGTCGTAGTTCGAGAAACATAAGGGCTGCAACCAATTCTTCCTGAAGGAAGTGATTCAACATAAACAACACTATCAAAAACTAGAGCAACAGCCTGTCTGAAAGTTGCTGCAGCAGTACTGACCCACAACATAGGCAAACACAAAAAAAAAAGATAAAGTTAAAAAATGAAATCAAATCAGTTCTCAGATATCTTCAAAAACATGTACCTGTGTACACTGTCAGTTGATCTACTATTCTCAAGGAGGCGTAGACATATACCAAGAGCTTGAGCCATGTTCTCCTACAATGAAAGTTCAGGAACCAAAATGAATATAACTGATGATATAAAATAAGATGTTTGAGAAACATAAACAACAACCAAGCCTTATCCCACTAGGTGTGGTTGGCTTTAAGAAACAACTCCGCGTGACGAACCAGTCATGGCAGGTCCCAAGCCCGAATAAAGAAGGAGGGTTGCGTTAGGTTGTCAACCATCATTAAACTATGACAAATGTTCAATGAATGTTTGAGAAAAAAAATAAAAACAAAAGATAGCATTATTTTAATAAAGAGCATATCCTATCCTCCTATTGAACTTGCAAAAAAGCAATTGTAGATAATTTGTAAACTATACACGGAAACATAAGAGCCCATATACACACACGTATGAACAATTTTACCAATGTAACATTCTTCTAAAGAATCGAGAGAAGTTGATAGAGAACATAGTTCATGAACAGAAACTTCTTGACCCAGCAAGTCCAATTAGGATTCCTGGTTATCACCTTAACTTCCATCATTTCCTCCTAAGAACAAAATTTTCCCTCTTGATATCCATGCTACCAGAACAGAGTTTCTCGCAGGATATGGATTTGAAGTTTAAAGAAATTGTAGTACCATTATTAGATGGTGAAAATCCAATTCCACTAACATTTTAAAATGTTAAATCATTTTGCTGAAAAGAATCAAAGAGTGAAACCCACTATCACATTTTTCACTTAAATTTCTTCTTGATTAGAAGAAAGGAATTTTACAGTTGAAAAGGGAGACTAACAGAAAGTTATGTGAGACTTTTGAATGATAATGATGCTAACCTAACAAATTATGTAAGAGATAGAGCTCAGCGAGCAACGAGGAAAATAGCCAAATCTAGTAGCAACATAAAGTCAACAATGGCAATAGTCTAGGTATGTGTAGCCAACTCTTCTACATTTTCATATTCCATTTTTCCACTTCTTCTCCTCCCTCTATCATTTCCTCATCTTCTTCTTCCTCCTCCATCTTACTCTTCCACCACTCCTCTAAGTCAGTAAAAATTTGATCAATTGAATCACGGTTTCAAATGTTGTTTGGTGCCGGTCAGCACAAGCAAGGTTTTTTGTTACGCCCACCAACCATCACGTGAGAGCACACAACATAACTTCAAGAAGCACTCCGCAACCTCTATGAGGTACGCAACCAACTCCTCTTCCTCTGCATCATCTACCTCTTCCTTCACTTTGTCCGCGTCTTCCTACTCTTCCACCATCTCGTCCACCTCTTCGTCCTCTTCCCTTGTCTCCTCTTCTACCTCGTAAGCATCTTCCTTTGCCACCTCTTCTCCTCCTTGGAGCGATTAGCACTTGAACAACACGAAACAATATTGTTCTGAAACAATATTGATTCAGTATCTGACCGAACCCCAGAATCAGATCGAGACTTGAAGCTTTGAATTAAATCACTTTTATTATTGTATTAACTAGAGTTTTATGTCGTCTCCTTTAGCTTTTGATTTCAACTTTAAACAATTCGACGTTTCAACTATCTAAATAGAATCTTTCCTACCCAATACTTTGACCAATAAAGAATGGCGAGGTTGTACTGAAATATTATAACCTTTCTTCTTTTAGCTTTAGGAGCACATGAAAATATCACAAGCTTCCACAAGCTCCTCCTTATTTCAACCACTTAATGTATTTCATATAAATAATGTATTCATCAATATCTAGATCCAAAAAAACTAAACACTTTTAGGTATTTTGAGTCCAACCAAATTAACAATTCCTCCAGTTCTTTTGTAGATATTGAAACTTCATTTCCTATTTACTTCTAGTTCCATTTAACTTAAACCTAATTAAAGCTTCAAGTTTAATCTAACTATCATCAATTAGCATGATATCATTTGCATAGAGCATACACTAAAGAAGTTTATCTTGACTATGATTTAACAGTTTTATCCATGGTTAAATACCATGTCATGGCATGGCACTCGACATGGGCAGAATTTTCCATTCTATTTGCCAACTGCCACCGACACAACCTTGCAAGGTCGTGAAGACAGCTACAGCCTCGCAACTTGCCCCATTTGTTATTATTATTATTATATTTTTTATTACTATTTTTTATTTTTAAGACATTAAATTCAAATTCCTTTCTCTCCCTTAATCTATTTCTTCTTTGTTTTCTCCTTGATCGTTAATTCTTTTTCCTCTTTCATGGTTAATTTTTTCACTTCTTCATCTATCCACGAGTGTAAACAGAGAGAAAAATATAATTTCTAACCTTATAAATATACTACTATTAATTAAATAATAAAAATTTAGTTTAATTTTAAACTAATTAAAATAATTCCAAATAAAATCCGGTTTAAACCAACTTAATTTTGTCATGTCTACTCGGTGAACTTCTGCTAACCCTAAATTAACTTTTATTCAACAAGTATAAAACATTTAACAAGATAATATCATAACTTAAATTCAACATTTAAGCTACGTTTGGTAAAGGGTAATCAACCTTGTAATGTAATCAGGATTACATTACAAGATTGATTACTTTGTTGGTACAGTTTTAAAACTGTAATGTAATGTAATTTGCATTACAAAAGCTAGTAAAAGTGTTGTAATCTGGATTACAATGCCAACAACATGTAATCTGGATTATATTACAGGCTCTATTACATTACAAACTGGATTACATTACCGCTAATCAAACGTAGCCTTAACGTCTCAAATATAACTCAGTAATAAGCATCTATAACAATTAAATATTAGAAAAAATATTTTTTAATTACATATTTATATTTAAAAAAGTAAGTATCGAACTGTATCAGCGCGCAGCATGGAAAAGTATGAAACCATATCGTCCCGATCATAAACTAATTGGTATGGCTCGAAATTTTAAATCTTAGTTTTATGTAGCACTAACATAAAAGGATGGACACTTATAGTTGACCTTTGATATAAACTTTAACTGACCCGGAATATCATACTAAGTAACTTTAATACTAGTTAAAGCATTCAATTTGAGACACTCAACAATTTACACTAATTAGGCCGGCCATTGTGTACCAAAAATCACAAGTGTTAATGTGACATTGTATAAGGTATATAGACATGGACAAGCATACATCAACCAAAATCAAAATGGGCCAGTGATGTTAAACCATAAGTTGTGGCATGTATATTCTACAAAATACTTAATATTTAAAGGGATCAAAGAGACAATTTTGACCTTTCACAACATCCTTCAAACAAACACCAAAAACATCACGCAAATATCATCGTATAGTTAAAAAAAATTAAAAAGGTGTTTTGATCTTTAGCATACCCATCGGCAACATATCATCAGATATACTTGACAAGAAACAAGCGAAGTAACATATGATGTATCTTAAAACCTAGTTGCATGTTAGTCTTGTCTTTGAACCATCCAAGAAAAATCAAACCAAATAAGCATGAGCTGCATAAAGATTGTTTCCAATCAAAAACTAAGCCAATAGGCCAGTGCTATTATCTAATTTGCCAATTAAATATGTACATTCAAATTACATTCTTTTTTAATCTAAGAATGAAAAACTATGGATGCATGAGATGTGTTTGTTTACCTCTTCTAAAGGATGTAAATGTGACTGGAATACAACTAGCACTGTCTGCAAGGTTTTGTGTTGAACACTCTCATCTGCCATCTCAGCATGCTGAAAAGAATAATTGAAACACCATAAAAACAGATTTGCCAATAACTTGAATAACAATAATAGAAAACTATCTAGTAACCGTGAGTCCATAATGCCAATAACAATATCAAGCACTCCTGGATAGCTATATTAAGGATAAGAAAAAGAAAGTAGCAAGTTTCTTAAAACAGTATTATAATGATATCGTCATAATTAAATAATAAATATTGATAGTAAAGGCCAGTCTAGTGCATAAAGCTCCCACTAATGCGGGTCCCGGGAAGGATCGGATCACATTGGGTCTATTATATGTAGTCTTACCTTGCATTGCAAGAGGTTGCGAGGCTATTTCTACAACTCAAACTCATGACCATAAGGTCACACAGCAACAACTTATTATAGTCAAACAAATCAATAATAACTAAATTCTAGTTATCTATATTAAAAATTATTATATTAATAATTTGATTTAATTGTTCAATTAATTATATTACTATTCTGAAATGATATACGGAAAATTAATATGGGGTGGTCGGTAATTAGTTTAAATGTTTAATAGTGATAACATTAATTTTCTAATTAATAAATATAGTTTGCTTCTGTAATTATAAATAGCTTAACACCCGTAATTTCATATATTTACACATATTATATATTATAATCGTTAACTAATAAGTATGTTGGCAATAAATGATATTATACTAATGCCATTTATTGACTACATAGTTGATAATTTTATTAATTAAAATTTTAATAATTGATTCCATACATTTACTGTAAATATTATAATAATTAGCTCCTGAATATTATTAATATTGTCAATGTACTAATACATCTTGACTACATATTATGCCAATACATCAAACAATTTTATTTTATATTTTCATTTTTGATTTACTATTCATCAATTACAATCCTACCGATACAAAAGCACACCGCACTGACAATACATGGGTCAAATTTCTTCATTATCATCCAAGCTCAATGACCATCATCAATTTCCAAGCCAACTCCGGCGCCAACCTTGCCCCATGATATTCACCATCTAAGCTCAGGGTATCATTCATCCATTTTAACTTAACACTAACTATTTGTTATTTTTAATATGAGGTATGGCTGCTCGGAATAATTTGACACTAAGTTGGTCAAAACAACATAATAGAGAAAACAAACAATATTAGCATTACCTCAATGCAACTATCATACAGTGATACAGATTAAAGTTATAACTTACTGTATTGTGTTTCCAAGTCAAACAAGCACTACCATCTGAGGAGCACCTCAAGGAAAAATACAACATTAGTCTAATCGATGGCAATGCATATTAACATGTATCATTTGTTAATAAAATACAATTCCAGCACCATATAAGTTGTACAAGCATTAGTACAAAATAAAAGATCAAAATTTTAAACCTTGTCACTAAAACATTTGCAAAATTGAGAGCTTTGGTTCCCAACTATCTTAAGCATGCACCAATCCTAGGACTTGGAAAGAGGCATGCAAATAATACATGTTTTTTTCACAAATCCATATACTTCATGAACGCTATATACATCTAATCAGATGGAGATTAAATGCAAATTCTAGCGGAGTTTTTACCTCTTTCAAAGTTGAAAGTATATCTTTCACGGCTGATGGTGCAACAGCATTATGTGCTATGAGCTTTTGCAAACAAGAGAGTCCGATGACACTCAGTTTTGTTGACTTGACGTCACAAGCCATCAAAAATATGTGCAATATGTCTTCGTTGTGAGCAATTTCAGTTGGACATGACAAAGAGCGAAGCTACAAACAAACCAAGACCATTTTGACATCAGAACTTGAATAAGTGTAGCAGCAAAACAAAGATAAAAATAAGAAAAAATTTTGCTAGGCTGATTGGAAATAATCTTGAGATAGTAAATGAGACATTGTTGAATGTGATTCCAAGCTGTATTATATGCCGCTATACCATTTCATGCATGGTTCCGGAATCAAAATATAATCCAAACTTTAGGATATTTAGTCCTAACTGAGCAATCAGAATGTACATACAGAAACACAGATGTGTGTCTCGCGACCTAGGAGTAGCTTGCTATTTCCACATGTCATGTAGAAATTGCAAACTTTAAAAAACACTCAGTTTACTTCACATCAACAAGATTGCAACTGATATATAATCGACTAACGTTACTGGAAATGCAAACGCCGAAGTAAGCTTTCACGGATCTAAGCGTGACGGAATCAGCCAGGTAAGTAAGAATCGCGGATGATCCCAACGAAATCAACGAGTACCTTCAAGATAGCATGCTCTGCAGCGTCTTTCACTGCTGGATACCTTCGGCGGGCTTCGGCTGACAGAGCACGCAGATCGGATTCTAGAATTGCCATGAGTGCCATCTTTGAAATCCTCCGCTAGGGCAACACCTCCCCTGTACGACGGACAATCTGAGAATTAACACATACACATTTCAACACATATATAATTAGCACAGTCACACTCGGCTGGCATTCACAAAATCACAACCACACAATTAAACAATAATACAATAATTTCTAAGTTTAATAAACTTTGAATAATAAATACGACAAAACGAGAGTCCGACAATATACGTACCAAGTCCATAAATACAGAATTATAACTCTAAAACGATAAACTAAAACAAGTCTACTGACGAAATAAAATAGTGACACGTCCATCGAAAATAAATACAAGTCCGGGAAAGTACGAAATAATCACCAACGTTAAGGGACTGACAGGTGGATCCTCTTCGGGCGGCACGAAACACAACTATCAACTACCTGAAACAAAAAGAAAAACGAGAGGTGGTGAGTCCGGGCGGACTCTACGGATATAAGAGTGGATAAATGCATGGTATATAAAAGATAAAACAAGCATATAGAAAATAAAGATATACAGTCTCTGGAATAAAGAACATAAAACGAATGTATCTGTACAAATAAACATACCTGAAAACCATGTAACACGTAGGGGCAAGATCATAAATTTCCCTAATACCTCAGTAAACTGCTAGTACTGCCGAGCAGCTCCAAATCATATAATAAATGCAAATCATAACCGAATATGCATGTAAATCAAATGCAGCAATCATAGCTCAAACAAGTGAAGCAAACATAAGCAAATGCACAATGCATAATATGCACATGATGCGATGACCTGCACTGTACACACACCAACCACCGTTGCATTGTGTAGGTTGAGTGGACAAGATACAAGCGCTAAAACCTGTGGCTATGCAGATACACCATAATATCTGTGGCCCTGAATGAAAAGTCGTAACACCTGTGGCTCTAAAAATCCCGAAATATATGTGAGGACTCCAATAGGGAGCATTAACTGTCTGTACACAACTCCAACTGAGCATGGCACAATAGGAAAATATAAGACCGACAACCCGTCTCAACCACAAGGGAGTCAGTGGTCGTCGGCATACAAACAATGCTATGGTGCATGCCCTAATACGCACAACCTCAAATCAAATAAAATCATGCAATCAATACCATACGAAGCACAATAAACACCAAAATAAATAAACATGCACCAATCTACTAGGTAGGATTTATCTAATGTCAACCACACCCTAGACAAATTACATATTAGTTCTACAGTACACGCAATACTCATAGATCAAAAATCAAGAGATCAGATTGTATAACTAAACATTTTAGAATACTACTCAAAGGTTAAGCACGAATAAGTATCAAGCAGGAAAAATAAGGAGAATAGATTTAAGGTAAAGCAATCTACTCAGATAATAAAACAACCATGCATTTAAGGTAAACGATTCTATAAGAATCAAGGAAGAAGTACCCGCCTCATATGTAGATCGTTCTAACTGTCTTCAAGTCCGAGAAGTCGCAATCAAGCTTGGATCCTACAAGCATAGAGTAACAATCAATGTATAATCTTACTAATTTATTAATTAATCTATTAATTAATTAATTAACTCATTTCTTGATTCATAACTCAACTAATCTATTTCTTTATCTTAACTTAGAGTTAAGCCCTCAATAAAACCCTAACTATACCATTCCATTACACTCAATTAATCCTCAAGTATCCAATTGAATTTTTAATCTAATTCCCTTCACTTGTTAACCTAACCACATGAATTAACCAACCATCACATACCAAATTCCAATTCTTATCATCCACACAACACTACCTTGAACCATAGGTTCTCTACCCTAACTTACAGAGATTTAACTAACACATAATTACCAATTTAATCAACATTTAGCTCTCATCCATTATCGATTTAGCATCAATTTATAAATCACTTATAATGATCACAATTTAATTACGTAATACTCCTTTAAATCTTTACCTTTAAGCCATGGGCAGTGCATGCGAAGTTTATATTTTGTATGCATTTCATCGAAAATCTCTCGTGCAAGAGATCACACATCCTATGCTCCACAACTTCTTCTCCAGCGCTGTCCGGGTAAAACCAGGAGAACGATCGATGATCGCTGTAGATCAGCGGTGGCTAGCGTACGAACCAAGACCGCGACGAATCGGCTCTCCTACAACATCTCAGCTCTCGAGAGTGGCAGCAAGGGATGGGGAACGAAGGTTGTCGGCTTCAGTGATGCGGCGATCAATGTAGATCTAGTGTCGTTGATTGGGAGGAGGAAGAAACGGATCAGCCCGCGTTGGATCAATCCAGATAGGCACAGCGTCGATCAGCTAGAGAAGAAAGGCTCTCGAGAGGGGGAGGGTGACGCTGATGGAACGACAACGATGAGGCGATTCCAGAGAGACCGGCGATTCAGAGGATGGAGGCGATCAGCCGCGTTGGATCAATCCAGATAGGCACAGCGTCGATCAGCTAGAGAAGAAAGGCTCTCGAGAGGGGGAGGGTGACGCTGATGGAACGACAACGATGAGGCGATCATCGCTCTCGCCCCTGGCCAGAGAAAGACCGGCGGCGATGGGTCAGAGAAGAGGGGAGAGGCGGATCGAGAGAGAGATAGGGGTCGGGTGCGGGGAGGAGATTAGGGCTCAGCTAACATGCGGAGGCGGCGGAATAAATATATGAAAAAATGAATTTTTATAAATTAACTTTATTTTGACCATATCAAAATCAATTTAGGATACTTACACAAATAAATTATTGACAAGTTTGACCCTAGCTTTCCGTCTTAGCAATCAGAGCTACTAGATCGTACCTATAACAAGTCAACGAATCACTCCCATGGTCAACCTCGACCATGATTGCGAATCAACGAGTTATCTACCATAATAACACTAAGATAGTTCATACCTAATCATCCAGTATAGAAACTGATCTACAAACCCACTAAATTGGGAACTATCATGTACCTCTCCGAATGGTAGAGACACGGATACAAGTTGTGACCTACACGTGGATAGGGCACGTGGGTGCCCCACCACTATTTCCGTGGTAAGTTTTATTTATGCATTTCCTACTGAGTTATTGATAGATACACGTGGGTAGGGCACGTGAGTGCCCTACCACTCTTTCCGTGGTAAGTTTTATTTATGTGTTTCTTACTGAGTTATTGATAGATACCGATAGTCTGCATTTCTATATATCACAGACATTCATAGGAAAGAGCGGTAGGGTACCCACGTGTAGGTCACCGCTTGTATCTGTGTCTCTACCATTCGGAGGGGTATGGGATAGTTTCCAACTTAGTGGGTTTGTAGATCGATTTCTATACTGGATGATTATGTATAAACTATCTTAGTGTTAGTATGGTAGATAACTCGTTGATTCGCAATCATGGTCGAGGTTGATCATGGGAGCGATTCATTGACTTGTTGCAGGTACTTTTTTTTTATTTTTGTATATTCGTTTACCTTAAATGCATGATTGTTTTAATATCTAAGTAGGCTATTTTACCTTAAATATATTCTCCTTGTTTTCCTGCTTGATACTTATTCGTGTTTGACCTTTGAGTAGTATTCTAAAATGTTCAGTTATACAGTCTCATCTCTTGATTTCTAATTAAGAGTATCGCATGTACTGTAGAACTATCATTTGACCTATTTAGAGTGTGGTTGACATTAAATAAACCACGCATAGTAGATTAGTACATGTTTATTTATTTAGGTGTTGATTATGTTTTCGTATCGTATTGTTTGTTTGGTCTTGGTTTGATTGAGGTTGTGCATATTAGAAACATGTATCATAGCATTGTTTACATGTCGACGACCCCTGGCTCCGTTGTGGTTGAGACAGGTCGGCGGTCTTATTTCCTATCGTGCCACGCTCAGTTAGAGTTGTGAGCAGATAGTTGATACTCCCCGGGTGTTTGGAATTCCCACAAGTATTTTTAGGGTTTTAAAGTCATAGGTGTTATGGTTTTTCATTCAGGACCACAGATATTATGATGTATCTGCATAGAAAGAAGCATATTAAGACTGAAAGTGAAATGAATCTATATCTAATTGATCGTGCAGGCTTTACTTCTAGTGTACCAAGTTATGGCGCTTCTCTCCGGATAAAGTTTGAATCAATAAAATCAGTTTACGTTGCAGATTGATGCTGACAAAATGGAAACAAAGAACACTTGTCAATTGACAATGAAGACTTGCCTCAAAAGGTCAGTGTAGGCAGAATTCTAGCATAATCACGGCATATTTTCACTAGGTATCCCATTTCCGGGCACATAACTAACTCCAATGAAGATAACTTATCTTAACAGTGAAGTGCTCCAGAATCAAGAATAAAACCATTACTGGATACCACGTCAACGTACCCAATTATTTCTACTCAAAAAGGAAAAGAAATTTTAAAGACACGAACACGGTGAATAAATAAAACCAATTCCTTCAAACACAACAAACGTAGCAAACTCGTGTAAGCAAAATAAATCACCTATTCTCGAGTCAAAATCACTTCATTTTGGTACTATAACAGGTCCTAGTAAAAGCAAGTATCAAAACATAAGCCAGACAACAGAAGTAGAAAAAAAAACGAAGTTAAATCAAGAACGCCAAACCCTTATCGACGCAAACCAGCAGATCGTCTCCAACAACCGACCTTTTTGCACCTCATCAAAATCCAATCAGCGAATCTAGACCAAAAACGACCGTCTTCGACCAATGCATGAAGCAAAGCCCCGTTTCTTCACGCGAAAAACGCACTTCTCCTGCGTCATGCGATGGCGGCGATGGAGGCGATGGCTGAGGGCGTGAGGTCTTCGCACGCGAGAAAGAGAGAGAGAGGGCTCTGCTGTTGGCTGGCTCCCTGAGCTCACGTGCCACACGTGATTGGGTCTTTTATAGTGTAGATGCGGTCCAGGGACCAGGGATTTAGGGACCATCCGAACCGGTTGTCGTCGTGCGTGAAGAGGAGAAGAGGAGGAAGTGAGGATTTTGATCTTGATCGTTGGATGAAGGAGATCTAATTTTGGCCATTGGATTCATGCAAGAGAGAAGATCTTGATTTGAGTCATCCATTTTTTGAAGAGTTAATCCTGCCCATTTGATCACTTGATGATGGACCTGAATCTAACCCACTAGATTTAAGTGATGAAGATTTAATCTATAAATTAATTCCCTCTTAATCTTGGCCTTTGGATTTAAGTCATCTGACCATTAGATCTTGAGATGAGTGGATTAGATCACACTAGGTTTAATGAAGGGCTTTTATAATTGGGTTTTCTTCTTAGACTCCAAATTTGACTCTCTTCATGTCTTGCATTCAAATTGAATTTGAGACCACTTCCTATGGTGCAGCGGTCAGGTAATTAGTTGTTAACTTAGGTATTCACGTTCTCCAGCTACCGCATTTGTATGATTTCCTCCAATGGCGAACCCTGGACGATGGCTTTAGATTCCACCGAACTCCCGATACCCTGGTGACCGGTGGAACTTCGTCCGGCATCACCCAGTTCAATTTGTCTACTGCTTGGTTCATCATTTTTCCCTTAATGCTGATTCAATTGTTGGATTTCTTCATATCTGGATGCAGGACTATATGCACAAAATCTGAATGAAGGATTGAGATCTCTCTAGATCTCGATCGACGATCCAGATTGATTCGGCTTGATCTCCTCGTTTGACCTCCAAATCGAGTCAAATTCGCTCCAACTCGCTCTAAATCCGTGGCTCTTTTGATTCCCTGCAAAAACCAAGTGTAAAATATGAGAAATAATATCATACTTGTAAGAAATTTATAATTAAGTTCAAAATAGATCCTACTTATAAAACATAATACAAGTACAATATTAAGTATACGAGAGAGTATTAAATGCTATGTATAAGTGCCAAATAATCCATAAAAATGCCCACTATTAATTCCCCTGCACCTATTCATGCCCGTCCAGGGCAAACAAACAAGCAAAACTAAGAAAAGAACTAAAGATGTAATCCTTTAACAATTTTCAATCAAACATAAAAGAAAGTAAAAGAGAGTTACTTAGGACTATCAATTTTCAAAGATCAAAACATTCATGGCTCAATTCTTGTACTATTTAACAAGCATTTTGACTTCAATAAATCTTAAATAGACTAAGCATGATAAACTCATAAGATACATAGTGGTTGCCTTCATTCTCACAATAAAACAGGTAGAGTTCACTCAAATGCTACTCAAGATGTTATACTATCACATGCTTGCTTATTTCTAGTGGTGTCAAAAATAAACTCAACCCGATGACTCAAATCGACTTGAAAATATCAGATTCAGGTTGGAAATTTTCGGATTTGGGTCAGGTTCGGGTTGGAGGGTTTCGAGTTGAAAATGTTTGGATTCCGGTTCATGTTGACCCGAATTTAATGTTTAGTGGGGTTTTAGGGCTAAATCAAATTTTATTTTAAAAATTTAGATACTTTTATGTATATTTATATCAATATTAGTATAATTATGATAGATTTTGAGATAAAAGTGAAGAATTATATGGAAAATATCTTAAAAAGTCATTTTGAATTGATTTTTGGGTTATTCGAGTTGGGTTCGGGTTGATCGAGTTGGTTGGGTTTAGGTTTGGGCGTTTCAGATTGAATTCGAGTTCAGGTTGGGTTCGAATTGGGAGTTTAAAAAAAATATTCTAACCCAACCCGAACCCGACCCGACCAACCCGAATTGACACCCCTACTTATTTCCTATTCTCCGCCATTATCAACACAATAATAGCTTGACTATGAAAGACTCATTATAATCACAAACAAGCAAAGAGAGCACAAGAATAAAAAAGATAGCACAAAATGTAGAAAAGGAAATAACGAAGACATGAGACAATAAGAATGCTACCATGTCGAGTTCAACCAAACAATCCACATAGCACTCTCAAACAATTTACTATTTTCCTTCTACATCATGCATATCCACATACAACCTAAGCTTAAAGTAAACCTCTAATAAGTGCACATAAAAATCTACTAAAATGTATCACACTCAAATCAATAAAAATTTACATGTCATGTCAATTTTTTTCTTTTATTTTTATTCATGCACGTCCACATTTTTTTTTTATTTTCATTCAACTTTTTTTTTCTCATTTTTTTTTCAATGTGGCATGTTATCAATACAAGTCTCAAAAAAAAATACAAAACATTTCTCACATATACAACATCTCTCAACAATACATAATATCTCTCAAAAAATAAAAATAAGGCTAAAAAGATAAAGCATGGTCACCCACGGTGATCAAGCATACCTCACTCATGCTACATTTCACATTAGCTTTTCTCTTCCAAAATAGTACATTTCCTCCCCTCACTTAAAATTTGACCGTCTTGATCAACAAGCTCAACAAGTTAACAATCCAATGTCTCAAGCATCACAAGAATGACAAGTCACATAAGATAAGGGAGAAAAGAGATAGAAACAATCAATGATGAATAAGAATGTTATCAACAAAGCATGCATCAAAAAGAACATAAGAGAAAATAAATAAGATAGCCTTTATCGTAATCAAGCAACTTATGTTAAATATGGTCTCAAGAAGAAGCAAAGCAAGTTCTAGAGTATCGTCCATCATGAGTGCAAACCACATATAATGAGGTAGAAAAATAATAATGGTTAAAATTCTCACTGGGTATAAAATGATCAAGCTTAGTCTATCAAAATACATTCCATCACCACACTAGTAACCAAATGCAATCACTAAGTCAATTATGTCTACACTGTTGGAGTAATCTATTATCCGTGTGACCATATGCTTTGATGTTTGGGTAAAGGGTTTAAATTAGGTTCACCCTTGTGTTTTATATGTGTATTTGAGTGTGCAAGTTTACAGGATACACATATGACTTAGCTTGACGACTTCAAGTCCGGTGAAGGAAGAAACACCGAGGGACCATGGATAAGGTAGGAACGAGAAGCACACTTCGAGACATACGCGAAGAATGACATGAGGATGAGCTGTAGGCTTGTATGATCCGAGAGACGAAAGCCGAAGTCGAAGAAGACTTAAAGGCAACGGGTCGAGGCTGCAAGAAAGTCAGTTGAGTCGTGAGGGTCCGAGTGTTGAGTGAATTGTACTCGAAAAAGAAAACCCTATGTTTAAGATTTTATCAGTCGACTAGTGTGGGATCAGTCGATTGGTAGAGGTCATAGAAAGATAAGTCGACTAATCTTCTGTGCAGTCGACTGGTGTTGGCTGGGGATTCGAGTGTTGGGATATAACGTTCGGATTCGGCTGGATAAGTCGACTGGTGTTGGAACCAGTCGATTGGTAATGGCTAGTTCAGCCATGAGCTCTATCTAAGGGAGTTCGATTAGACTGGCTAGAGTTGACAAAATTAGCTTTGGCTAAAGGCCAATTAGCAGTCTTTGTGCTTAAGGGTCTTGTACGAGTTTTGGTGAGGTTTCTCCACCCATAAGGAGCTACACGAACTAGCCGAAGGTCTTGGGGACTAATCCACCGATGGATCAAGATCATCTACCTTACGAACAGCTATGGAGTAGGAGCTTTATCTCTGAATCACATAAATTGGTTTGTCTCTCTTTTTATTAGTTTTAGTTTAATTATATTCCGCTTGCAAAACTAATTAGTGTAGGAAGAGAGCGATAAAATTGGGGGCAATAACTATTCATCCCCCTTAGCCATATGATCCAAGTCCTAATAAATGGTATCAAAGTGAAGGTTCGCTCATCTACGGACTAACCGTCGGGAGAGCAAAGAGCTAGAGGAAATGGAGTTTGAATAAAAAATGGGGAACGACATCACCATTCCACCTCTATATGATCGTGAGAATTTTGACTATTGGAGGTTGCAAGTGAAGACATGATTCGACATGGATTGAGATTTGATGATCGCACTCGAAGAACCATTTGAAACCCTAAAAGACAAGCATGGGAAGAAGTTCCGACTACGCTATTGGACCAAGGAGTAACAGTCATAATCAAAGGTAAATGAGAAGGTAATCTCAATTTTAATTAATATTTTACCTAATGATGCGATGAGTGGTGTAGGTAAATATGAAAATGCTTATGAGCTATGGAGTAAGGTAATAGCTCTTCATGAAAACCCTACACAAGTACAAGAATAGGAGGAGCCTAAGGAGATAGGCTTAATGGTCCAAGAGGTGAAGGACCAAACGGATGAGGTGATGAGCTAACATCCGAGGAGGATAAAGAAGAAGAAAAAGAAGCATCATTCACCTTCTCAAGTGAAGTGGGACAAGAAGATGAGGGGCAATCCACTTCTGGAAATGAAGAAATATATAGCATCCAAGGTTAAAGAGGAAGTCAAGACAAATGAAGAAGAAATCTTAGAAGTTAATCTTGCAACCACCTCCACCAAAGCAAAATCAAAAGACAACATCATTTACTTTGGGTGCAATGAGAAGGGCACTATAAAGATAAGTGTCCAATGGGTAAGAATAAGGTAACTTTTAAACTTATTTCAATTCCTTTGAATTCTAACACTAGTTGTAGGAACAAAGAAGCCAAAAAAAAGGAATAAAAATCATATGCCTCATGTGTGGGGAGAGAGGACACTACCACACAAAGTGCCCAAGGAGTGGAGAACTCAAAAAATTGACGCACTTAAAGAATGGGAGAAGGAGGAGAAAAAGAAAAGCTCACATCAAGGAGGAGTTTCAAGGGTAAGGGTGGTACGCCCTAACCTTAAGTGTAGTTCAAATTCAAATTCTTCCATGCATGCTAGAAATAATTTTCTTTATTCTCCCATCCATAATTTTGGTTTTAGATATCATGATAGGAATAGGGTTAATAATGCATATCAAAATTCTAAGAAATCATTTCATGATAAACCTATACATAATTAACCTAAGGACCAAGACATAAATCCTGGGGAGGTGACTAAGTTAAGAGCTAAAGAGGGAGCTCAAAGAGTCAATTTGGGACCCATGATTAATGGATCTCAGGAGGAAATCTCCCGGAAGTCTAGATAGACTATAGAGTGTGTCAATGGATTTGGAGACGGACTTGAGTCTCAATCCTTGAGTTTTAGCACATTAGGTTTATGTTTCATGCATAAAGATATGAGATTGGAGTCTTATTGCATGAAAATTGATTGTTGATGTATAAATGTCATATAAACCAATGCTAGGGATGCATTATGATTTGGTATAGACAGATACATCAAGAGGAGGCCAAAATTAGGACTTTAGGTCAAGGTTCAATTGAACCATTTAGTTAGTTTTGAATTTTGTGTCAATTTTAAGATTGATGATAGATACATTTTAAATATATTTTCCCTCAATAGACACAGGTACCACAAACATCTTCGCAAATTTTAGGAATTTTTGAAGATTTATGAAATTTTCATGTATTTTTGAAATTGGATTCAGAATATAGAAAAGACTAATATTAATGTATCAGTCGACTAATGCAGAGGACAGTTGACTGATAATACTGTGAATTTTATTTTCTATAGGTATCAGTCGACTGGTAACAGTCTCAGTCGATTGATACGTGTTGAAATTAATTTTAACAAAGTTGAAATGTGTCTCGATGATGTCAAACGTGTGTATAATCTTATGGGAGATTATTACATAATGTTTATGGTCACTAGAGGGTAAAGAATTCAATAGTTTAAATATTGTTAGAGTTCTTTTTCATGTGTGACAAAGGGGGAGAAATATAAGGTTTAATTGGGAAAACATTATGTGTCTTTGTAAGAAATCCTAGCTCAAGGGGGAGCTTAGGTGAAATGGGAGCATTGTTGCACATATATTAGCAAAGGGGGAGCCTTGGAGAGGTTCTTAAAAAGTCTGTTTGGTAAAAATTCTTGGAGGTTAAAGAATTCATGGGGAGTTTAGGTGTGGGGAATGTCTTGGGATATGATTCATGCACGGTTTACATTGCATGTTTACATATGCATTGGCGGTGCAAGTCCAAGGTGTAGCCTTGACAACATAAGTCCAAATGGTATTAGCATTTGTATTTGCAATTTATTTTTCCTAATTTAAACATATTGCCAAACATAAAAAAGAGGAAGATTGTTGGAGCAATCTATGGTCCGTGCGACCATGTATTTTGATGTTTGGGCAAAGAATTTAAGTTAGGTTCGCCCTTGTATTTGATATGTGTATTTAAGTGTGCAGGTTTATAGGATACACATATGACTTAGCTTGACGACTTCGGGTCTGATGAAAGATGAACTATCCGAGGGACCGCGGACAAGGCAGGAACGATGAGCCGAGGGTATCGCATTTCAAGGCATACGCGAAGGATTACATGAGGATGAGTCATGGGCTTGTATGCATCCGAGGGACGAGAGCCAAAGTCAAAGAAAGGCTTGAAGGCAACAGGTCGAGGCTACAAGAAGAGTGAGTTGAGTCGTGAGGATTCGAGTGTTGAGTGAATTATACTCAGAAAACTAAACTCTAGGTTTAGGGTTTTACCAGTCGACTAGTATGAGATTAGTCGACTAGTAGAGATCACAAAAAGATCAGTTGTCTGATCTTCTATGCAACTGACTGGTGTCGCTTAAAATTAGAACGTTGGGCTATAACATTCAGATTCGGCTGGATAAGTCGAACGGTATTGGAACCAGCCGACTGGTAACAGCTAGTTCATCCATGAGCTCTATTTAAGGGAGCTTGGTTTGGTTGGCTAAGGTTGATAAAACTGACTTTGGTTAAATGTCAATTAGTAGTTTTTGTACTCAAGGGTCTTGTGTGAGTTGTGGTGAGGTTTCTTCACCCACGAGGAGCTACATGAGCTAGCTGGTGGTCTTCCGGGGACTAATCCACTGACGGATCAGGATCGTTTACCTTACGAACAGTCGTGGAGTATGAGCTTTATCTCTGAACCACGTAAATTGGTTTGTCTCTCTTCTTGTTAGTTTTAGTTTAATTATATTTCGCTTGTGCAACTAACAAGTGTAGGAAGAGAGCAATAAAATTGGGGGCAACGACTATTCACCCCCCTATAGTCATACGAGCCAAGTCCCAACATAGACTATCTTAAAAATTGAATAGTCAAATTTAATTAACTTTCACAACTTCTAAGATGATATAAAAATGCATAGGAAATTTATTCTAAATCTGACAAGCAAAGAGAGACAACTAAGCAAGATAACTAAAACAACGAATGGAACTAAAGCAAAGAATATATGTACAAAGGAAAAGATAAAGAAATAGGAAGGGAAAACGAAAACTCCCTTAAATCCTGGCGATTGAAGAAGATTCAATAATAATATCCATGTCGGGAGGGGAATGGTCCGAATGGTGGTCAGAGTCTTCTTCATGTCATCGATATCGTCAAGTACAACTCCGTCCATCATTGCCTCCTCCAAGGTGCTCTTTGGTGGTCGAAGGCTATTTATTCGCAACATCCATCCTAAGAGCTGGACTATTGCATGGGACATTAGGGTCTTTTTCAGCAAGAACATCGGAGGTATCGATACAAAAGGGAGTGTCTAGTTTGGTGGCTGCTAGCTATCTATCCCTCCAATGAGTTTCAGTTCATCAATATCTTCATCCATACTCTTTGCAATAATAACTCTGACACTCTGACATACATCCTCATCAACTATAGCAGAATCTGAAACATCAACATCATCATAATCAACAACTATAACCTCAAGATTTCCATCTAATATTCTGCATTTATCATCCACAGTAACAGAATCGGCATCAACTACAATTGCATTATCACCACACCTAGAGATAAAGGAGTCCTATACAGCTGCAAATTTTGAGACAATATAATCACCACCTCTTCAATCCATCCCCTCAAGCATCAACTACAACTGTGTCATCACCACACCTAGAGATGGAGGAGTCCCGACTTCTAGTTTCCTTTATCTTCATCCCTTGTTTCAGGCTTGAGCAATGCTAGAGGCCTATGTCACGAGTTAGACTTCCGCATCGGGGTGGGTCTCGATGATCACAGCAGGGTTGGACTTCCTCCTTGTTTGAGCTCCGCTTTCGAGGGTAAGGCCCAGCAGAGCTACAGACTGCTGTCTTTTGGTTAGCCTTCCTTTTATCTACCAACAGTTGCAACTCTTGAGCGAATTGGTGGTAGTCCTTGTTGAAGTGGGGGTTGGTTTGGTGGAAATCGCAGAAGATTTCCTTCGGAGAGCCCATTCTGGGACCATGGCTTGGCGAGCTTACCATCTGGATGGCTCACTCCCTGATTCTCGTAACATCCCGGTGGCGAGGAGGAGGAGGGACCTTTCATTCGCAGGAGACACTCATCGAGGCAGGAGCCAGGCTCTCTTTCCTCTTTGTGTTTTGAGCCTCTTCCACCTGGACATATCTGAGAGTTCTGACTTACAACCCATCCAAGTTAGGAGGAGGTTTCTTGACTAGGGATCGGAAGAAGTCTCCATCCACCGATCCTTGCAAGAAGGCGCTAACTTGAACCTTGAGCGCCACCGTAGGGACGTCCATAGCTACATGATCAAACCACTGTATATATTCTTTCGGCGGCTCTTTGGGTTTCTGTTTGAGGGCAAACATGTCGTGGGGTGTCTTCTGATACCTTCGGCTAGGGATGAAGTGCCGGACGAAGGTCGTCTTGAAGTCTTCAAAGGTTCTAATGGAGGCGATCGGGAGATGGTTGAACCACCGCTGTGCAGGCCCGGTCTGGGTGGTCATGAAAACCTTGTATTTGTGTTGGGTATGACTTGGCAGGTTTCCTAAGCGAATATTTGGTTGTCCTTGAGAGACCTCTCCATGTCTACGGATTAAAAAGGAGGCCCCTCTCCCAAACAACCATCTCGTTATCGTATCAATCGATTCGAATTACAACTTGGTCAATCTCAAATATTCAGCCTTGTAATTTACCTAACCATCGACCGCAAAAAAGACGACGAGTGGATCATCAATTTTTGTGTTTATTATCGGGGTCTAATAATTAATTATCAATCATTAATTAAACTAATAATTAAACATGATAACTAATTATTATGCCACATGCATAAAATGATAAAACGAAAGAGAGAGCCAAGAGGGAAATATACCTCTCTTTATCTCGTAGTCTTCTACTTTATGTCCCTTCCCTCTTGGACGTCGTGTGGGCAACGAGCTACCAAGAACCGGAATCACCAAGGGGCTCCAATTGATCACTTCTTCACATGCCTAGCAAAACCCTAGAGATGGGTTCACCACCGGCCACCTCTTCTCCTCTCTTCCTTGCGCCGCCGGCCTCCAAGAGATCCCAAGCTCGCCAACCACAAGGAAGCACCCAAGAGGAAGATGAAGAAGAAGAAGAAGAAGAGAAGCAAGCCTCTCCGTTGCCAAAACAACCGGCCGAACCCCTTCTCTTCCCCTTTCTTGCGGCCTCAGTTGGGAACGAGATGGCTATAGGGGGGGGTGAATATAGCCAACACTTTTCTTTGACACTTAACAAGTTTTCTGCACTTCAAGAGTTAGACAGCGGAAACAAACAACACAAGTGCAGAAACAGAAATGACAAATAGAAATCAAAACAGCGAAGGCAAACCAGACGACACAATGATGTACAAGGTTCGGGGATAACTTGCCCCTACTCCTTGGCGTGCCCGTAAGGTGGGCGATCCCTTGATCGTCGGCAGATCAAGCCCCGGTGAACACCGGATATCAAGCGCCTCCTGCTCGGTGGAGTAACCTCTCCACAAGTTGTCTCAGTAGATGAATACCAGATCAAGCACACGAGACACTCGAGAAGGGAAGCTCACAAAGCTCTCACAGGAATGCAACAAGATCGCTCAAGAACAAAACAACAGAGAGCACGAGCACAGCCCAGCAACAACTTCCTAAGTTTTCTGTCTGTCTCCCCTCGTCTCCTCTGCCTCAGCTTCATCACTTAAGCTCTTCTCCCATCACAAGCTTTATCAGCATCCACTGAGCAGCCTGAACCCACTGACCTCCCTGAGCACTCAGTCCACTGAAGACTCCCTCTCCAGCTGAGCCTCCGTCAGTCGCCAGCTGCGTCAGTTGCCCGTTGAAACCTGAGAATGAGAAACAGCAAAACCTGCTCAACGAAAAGCCTCCCATTGACCCTCCTTGAGTGTTTGAATCACCTGCTATCACCTGCACACTCTAACAGAGGCTTAGCAATGCATATCAAAACATATCAGCAGTGTATCAGAGAATCGACAGTGAAAACAGACGCGATCAGAGCTTCTGACAGCGTATTTGAATTAAAGTGATCGGTCACCCGACCGATCAGAGAGCCTCCTGATCGGTCGCCCGACCGATCAGGCTGGTCCCAGATCGATCAGGATTCGTCCTGATCGATCCCAACGCTTAATCAGAAATCGTGATTTCTTTGAGATTCTCCCGGACCGATCAGCAGACCGATCCAAGGTCGTGGATCGTTCACCTGACCGATCCACCCTTATATTGGGCGATTTCTGAGTTTCGCAGGCTAACCCTCCTGATCGGTCAACTGACCGATCAGGGATCTTCCTGATCGGTTAGCAGTCCGATCAGGTCATCCCCAGACCGATCAGGCTTCGTCCTGATCGATCTTAGTGAGGAGCCCGCGAAGCTGGATCGTTGAACAGAACGATCTGAACAGTGATCCTGATCGGTCAGCAGACCGATCAGGAGCTGTTCAGCAAGTGAACTCAACCTCACTGCTTGCTCCCTGATTGGTCACCAGACCGATCAGGAGCCAGTCAATGGGTGAAACGCATACTCCCTGATCGGTCACCAGATTGATCAGGAGCAGCACAGTAGGTTCCCAACCTCACTGTGTGCTCCCTGATCGGTCACCCGACCGATCAGTCATCGCTGGATCGGTCACCAGACCGATCCACGAAGGAGCAGCATGCCAGAATCCCTGATCGGTCACCAGACCGATCCAGGGACTTAAACTCAGCCCTCCAAGCTAAGTTTACATCCACCTTAGCCCTCCAAGCTAAGGATTTACCATCTAACTCTCCAAGTTGGGAATTTGCACCTAACCCTCCAAGTTAGGACTTTTCACCTAGCCCTCCAAGCTAGGACTTTTCACCCAACCCTTCCGAGTTAGAATATCATCCAACCTAGCCCTCCAAGCTAGGCACCTGACCCTCCAAGCTAGGACTTTTTCACCTAATTCTCCAGGATGGGAATTTACATCTAACCCTCCAAGTTAGGACTTTTCACCTAGCCCTCCAAGCTAGGACTTTTCACCCAACCCTTCCGAATTAGGACTTTTCCAACACCTGGCTTCACTCACCAGGACCCGACTTCACTCACCGGGATTTCCAACACCTGGCTTCACTCACCAGGACTCGGCTTCACTCACCGGGATTTCCAGCACCTGGCTTCACTCACCAGGACCCGGCTTCACTCACCGGGATTTCTAGCACCTGGCTTCACTCACCAGGACCCGGCTTCACTCACCGGGATTTCCAATCACCTCGCTTCACTCACCAGGACCCGGCTTCACTCACCGGGATTTCAAGCCCAGCCCCTGACCAGGACTTTAACCCAAATTCGCTCAACCAAACTTAAATCATTGTCAAACACCAAAACAACAACCGGGCCAGACTGATCAACAATCTCCCCCTTTTTGTTGTTTGACAACCCATTTAAGTTTAGGTATCAATCAATTGAAGTCCGTTCAATTCTCATAAGGGAATCATGATCCTCCCCCTATAATAACCATAAACTTAATCAGTCATTTTCTCCCCCTTTGTCAAATATCGAAAAGGGTATAGTTATTAAGTTTAAACATATCTCCCCCTCAAACACGGGTCTCTCCCCAAACCCAAAATAATCAAAGGATAATTTTTTAAATTGCATATGAAAACATATACAGAAATATATCATGGTCAAGCATGTATATGTTTCATATGACAAGGAAGTCAAAGGATGATTTTGGAATTTCATATGAGAGACATATACCATAAATGTATCATGGCAACAGTGTATATGCATCATACGCTAAAAAGCGTGAATTTCACATGAAAACATATACAGAATAATATCATGGTCAAGAATGTATATGTTTCATATGACAATTAATAATGCAACTTCACCAGACTTATGATTGATACAGAAAAATTTCTGATGTATCTATGAATAATCAGTTTTCAGAAAAATTTCTGTAATTCTGATTCGTTCAAGATCGGACTGCATTAACACTTGGACTTCCATGTGAAGACATATACAAAAGTATATCATGGTCAAATACGTATATGCTTCATAGGACGAGTAAGGAATGCAACTGTATCTGAAACATAGTCATGATTGGTCTCCACAACCAACCAGGTCTGTTGATTACGTGATACAGAAGTATATCTGATTAGTCTGGGGAGCGATCAGATTTCAGAAAAATTTCTGAACCTCTGATACGTTCCTGATCAGACTGCATTGACAATTTGCATTCCGTAACAGTGAAATAGACTCTATTAATATTCGATATTTCAGAAATAATTCCGAAATACGACATTAAGAATAAGAGTCATGACTCAACAAACCCTTTCTTATGAATTTGAACATTCCAACATAGGTTTGTATCAAATCAGTATTAAGTACTAGGTTTGTATCACTTGAACAAATTTGTGCTTCCTTAGTATCAGGTTTGTATCACTTGAACAAATTTGTGCTCCCTTAGTACCAGATTTGTACCAATGGAAGATCAAGTATATTTCAATTTGACTTGGTTTGTATCAGATTTGTGTGTATCAGTATGATCAGTAATCTGATACAATTCGATGAAAATTGATTGGTTTGAGGAGGTTTTGGATCAATTTGGAACGATCTGGGAGTTCCTTGATCAGAGTTGGTCTGATCGGTCACCAGACCGATCAGAAGCACCCCTGATCGGTCGGTGGACCGATCAGGGATGATACAGAATGGTTTTTCAGTTTCAGAAACAAAATTTCAGAAACTGTGAAATCAACTTTGTTTCAAATCTCAACCATTCCTAAACCCTAATTCAATTAATGTTAATCCATTTGGTCCTAAGGGTTCCCTTAATCAAGATATATGTCATGATCTGTGTCAAAGCATGATGAGTATGTTCTTAATCATGAACTTGAGTCCCAACACCAGGTTTGTATGATCAGTTATGTTCTAAGCATGTTCTTGGCATGATCATGTGTGAATCAAAATATTCTAAGTATGATCAAATTTCATGATACATAAGGTATGATCAAATTTTCAAATCATGCTTATATAGCACTAGTATCAAGGTATGATTAAATTCCCAATTTTTATCAAGTTCATTTACCATCATAAGCAACACTAAGTGTGAAGACCTTGAATACATGCCAATTCTTTTGATTCATTTCAAGAAAACACTGAACCTAGACCTTAAGTTCATGTTCTTGTCTAATGATGTATTGTGAGATTTTTCTAATGATCAGCCCAAACTATATGTTCATCTTGTTCTTAAACATGCATTCATGTGTTATAACACATACAAGATACTCATGGCATACTTGGGCTTGAAATAAGACATTTCATAAACCATAACTTGTTTGAAAACACAAATTGTAAATAAAACCAATTCTTTTAAGCAATTCATGCTAAGAGCAAATTATGTGTGAATCTAAAACCCTTCATGCAATATATAAAAACAATTTCCAAGGCTTGTTGACTTATTTTGAAACTAGTGTAACCTTAGCCTTGGGTTTGGAGCACCACTTATCAACAACCTATGTTGATAGATGCTCCCCCTCAAACAATGCTATACAATTCGAAAGATAGAGGTTTTAGGTACCCAAATTTTGGGATCTAATGCATCAACAATGAGGGACTTAGGCACCCATGCCTTAATCAATTTCTTTCTAACCTTTTGAACCCTAGAATCATTTGATGAACTAAATTGGGTTCTTGACATTAATGATACAAAGGTTGGTTCTTTAGGTCGGTAACCTATACCAGCCCTATTGTAAACCGCCCTTTGGGAATTTAAGATCATGTCTAATGTTTTAGAGCTAGTTGAAAACTTCTCAAGAATATTCTTGAGATCCTCAATTTTGCTCCTCAAGTCCTTATTGTCATTCTCAAGGGTCTTAACATGTGAGTCATCAATTATCTCATTCTTAGAGGTTTTCAATTCCTTTACTTCTAATCTTAATGATTTAACTTTTGCCTTGGATTTCTTAAGCAACTTAGTTAGGCATGCGATAGCTCTATAGCACTTATCTAACTCGGGAGAAATTACCTCTTCATCATTCGAAGATGATGAAGGCGCGGTTGAGGAGTCACTCGATTCATCACTCTCCTCCTTTGACTCTTCTAGTGCCACTAGAGTCACGTGACAGTGGATGTTCTTCTCCTCCTTCTTCTTCTTGTTGTCACCTGCCACTAAAGCAATCCCTTTCTCTTTGGGACTTTGGTTAGAGATCTCATGTAATTCCATTTCACAAAATAGATCTTCTAACTTAACAAATGATAAATCCTTGGAGACCTTGTAAGCATCCACCATGGATGACCACAAGGCATTCCTAGGAAATGATTTAAGGACATACCTCACTAGGTCTCGGTTCACTACCTCTTCACCAATGGAGTGGAGGCCATTGAGGATCTCTTTGAATCTTCCATGGAGTTCACTTACCTTTTCATTTTCTTCCATGGACAAATTTTGGAGTTGACTGTGAAGGAGGTCATTCTTAGCTATTCGGGTGTCATAAGTTCCTTCGTGGAGCTCAATGATTTTGTTCCAAAGATCCTTAGCACTTGTAAAAGGACCCACCTTGATCGACTCCTCCTTCATCATCCCACATTGCAAGGTGACAATAACTTTGGCATTGGCTTCACTTTTTCTTATTTGCTCCACCGACCAACTTGAAAAATCAAGATCTTTTCCTTCAACATCTTTTGGAAGGATGAAACCTTCTTTGACAGTGAACCACAAGCTCATGTTTGCCTTCAAGTAAAACTCCATTCTTGACTTCCAATATAAAAAATCAGTGCCATCGAAGAATGGAGGTCGGTTTGTGCTCATTCCTTCTCTTCCAGCCATCTTGTTGTAAGCTCTCGGATGTTAAGCCGTGTACAGAGCCCCAAGCTCTAATACCACTTGTTGGGAAAGAGATGGCAATAGAGGGGGGGGGGTGAATATAGCCAACACTTTTCTTTGACACTTAACAAGTTTTCTGCACTTCAAGAGTTAGGCAGCGGAAACAAACAACACAAGTGCAGAAACAGAAATGACAAATAGAAATCAAAACAGCGAAGGCAAACCAGACGACACAATGATGTACAAGGTTCGGGGATAACTTGCCCCTACTCCTTGGCGTGCCCGTAAGGTGGGCGATCCCTTGATCGTCGGCAGATCAAGCCCCGGTGAACACCGGATATCAAGTGCCTCCTTCTCGGTGGAGTAACCTCTCCACAAGCTGTCTCAGTAGATGAATACCAGATTAAGCACACGAGACACTCGAGAAGGGAAGCTCACAAAGCTCTCACAGGAATGCAACAAGATCGCTCAAGAACAAAGCAACAGAGAGCACGAGCACAGCCCAGCAACAATTTCCTAAGTTTTCTGTCTATCTCCCCTCGTCTCCTCTGCCTCAGCTTCATCACTTAAGCTCTGCTCCCATCACAAGCTTCATCAGCATCCACTGAGCCAGCCTGAACCCACTGGCCTCCCTGAGCACTCAGTCCACTGAAGACTCCCTCTCCAGCTGAGCCTCCGTCAGTCGCCAGCTGCGTCAGTTGCCCGTTGAAACCTGAGAATGAGAAACAGCCAAACCTGCTCAACGGAAAACCTCCCATTGACCCTCCTTGAGTGTTTGAATCACCTGCTATCACCTGCACACTCTAACAGAGGCTTAGCAATGCATATCAAAACATATCAGCAGTGTATCAGAGAATCGGCAGTGAAAACAGACGCGATCAGAGCTTCTGACAGCGTATTTGAATTAAAGTGATCGGTCACCCGACCGATCAGAGAGCCTCCTGATCGGTCGCCCGATCGATCAGGCTGGTCCCAGATCGATCAGGATTCGTCCTGATCGATCCCAACGCTTAATCAGAAATCGCGATTTCTTTGAGATTCTCCCGGACCGATCAGCAGACCGATCCAAGGTCGTGGATCGTTCACCTGACCGATCCACCCTTATATTGGGCGATTTCTGAGTTTCGCAGGCTAACCCTCCTGATCGGTCAACTGACCGATCAGGGATCTTCCTGATCGGTTAGCAGTCCGATCAGGTCATCCCCAGACCGATCAGGCTTCGTCCTGATCGATCTTAGTGAGGAGCCCGCGAAGCTGGATCGTTCAACAGAATGATCTGCACAGTGATCCTGATCGGTCAGCAGACCGATCAGGAGCTGTTCAGCAAGTGAACTCAACCTCACTGCTTGCTCCCTGATTGGTCACCAGACCGATCAGAAGCCAGTCAATGGGTGAAACGCATACTCCCTGATCGGTCACCAGATTGATCAGGAGCAGCACAGTAGGTTCCCAACCTCACTGTGTGCTCCCTGATCGGTCACCCGACCGATCAGTCATCGCTAGATCGGTCACCAGACCGATCCACGAAGGAGCAGCGTGCCAGAATCCCTGATTGGTCACCAGACTGATCCAGGGACTTAAACTCAGCCCTCCAAGCTAAGTTTCCATCCACCTTAGCCCTCCAAGCTAAGGATTTTCCATCTAACTCTCCAAGTTGGGAATTTGCACCTAACCCTCCAAGTTAGGACTTTTCACCTAGCCCTCCAAGCTAGGACTTTTCACCCAACCCTTCCGAGTTAGAATATCATCCAACCTAGCCCTCCAAGCTAGGACTTTTTCACCTAATTCTCCAGGATGGGAATTTGCACCTAACCCTCCAAGTTAGGACTTTTCACCTAGCCCTCCAAGCTAGGACATTTCACCCAACCCTTCCGAATTAGGACTTTTCCAACACCTGGCTTCACTCACCAGGACCTGACTTCACTCACCGGGATTTCCAACACCTGGCTTCACTCACCAGGACCCGGCTTCACTCACCGAGATTTCCAGCACCTGGCTTCACTCACCAGGACCCGGCTTCACTCACCGGGATTTCCAGCACCTGGCTTCACTCACCAGAACCCGGCTTCACTCACCGGGATTTCCAATCACCTGGCTTCACTCACCAGGACCCGGCTTCACTCACCGGGATTTCAAGCCCAGTCCCTGACCAGGACTTTAACCCAAATTCGCTCAACCAAACTTAAATCATTGTCAAACACCAAAACAACAACCGGGCCAGACTACATCAACAGCCTCAACCTCAGCAAGTGAAGGAGCTTTCTCTCCTCAACTGGGGCGTTCCCTCTCCTACTTCTTGCTGCCGAGCACCACAAAAAGGAAGAGGAAGACTCCTCCTTGTCCTTGTGGATTTCGGCCAAGAGGTGGAGAAGAAGGGAGGAAGAAAAGAGGAAGTGATCCTCTCTTTACCTTACGTCGGTCGGTTGCCCTAGGAGAGAGAAGGAGAGGGAGAGAAAGAAAAGCCTTGGTTTGGATGATTAATTGCATTAGCCTTAGTTTCTTGATTCCATGGGGTATATATAGGGCTAAGATAGGGACAATGAGGAGGAGTTGGGTCTTGGCCCGTTAATGGATCCAAATCCGATCCATTAATGAAGATCCATTCCACTAAAGGATCTCCATTGAACTTCCTCACCAACCCCCATATTTTCACATGAGCTCCACCTATTATGAGTACATCTATCTCCCCGTGTTTAAGATATCGAATGTCCGTCGATTAATTTAAATTACTGACAATTTTAATTAATCAACTTCTAACTCCTTGACTAGTACCACTGATAGATACCATTTTGTTGATTATTTTAATTGCTAAAATCCATGTTTGACCTATGTTTTTATTGCTTAATTGTGAAATTGCCCTAGGTTTTAGAACTTACTCTTATTTTGGACTTAATTGTAAATTTACACATATTTGAATTATTTGGCCGCAAAATTTTTGACCTATTTTTGTAGGCATGAAAGGTTCATGGACCTAGGGCATATTGGGTCAAACTTGAGTAGGAAGTGACCCGGATCGAGTTATCAAGATTATGATTAAATCTGGGTCGTCCGATTCAAAATCGGCTAGATCTGAGCCATCCGAGACCATCTGAAGCAATCCGAGCTAGGGTTAGGGTTGATCAAGCACTCTGATCAAGATCTGAAGGTTTCACTCCAATCAGAGCTAAATCGACCGTTGGATCAAGCTCGGAGGACTCTAGATCGTCCATTCAAAGATTAGATTGATCTAAGCCATCCGTTGCAAATCTGGAGGATCTGAGCTACCACGAGGCAGATCCTGACCCCAGATCATCATCATCAATGTTTGGCTCAAATCAGAGCAAAATTAGCCGTTGGATTTCTTCAAAGCAATCTGAGCCGTCCAATGTTAATTATTTAAGGAAAAATTCCCTGCAGCTGACCTTCGTCGCGTCTCCGCCGCAGCTTCTGTAGTGACCCGCCTTCTCTACCTTAGACGGACCGCTACTTGTCTACTTCTTGACTCTAATGCACGACTAAAGATGCTGAACTTTCTTAAACTTGTATTTAAATCTATCTAAGAATAATGGTCTAACTTTAATAGTCATGCATGATACAATGGCACGTTACTAGCAATTCTAACCATTTAAACTCATCACACAAGGTTCTATAACATTACTAAAACACTATGGAATATGGATGCAACTTTTCTAAGCATATTTAAAGCAATAAGACTTAATTCAAAAGGAAACTAACAACATCTTGGCACATGCAATAATATTTCTAGAACTTCATAGAATGTAAATCTTACTTTTCTACCAAATTTACAAGCATTTTAAGCACAATTAGGACTTAGTCCAAAAGGGAATAATAAGCTCAAGAATAAGTCTAAAATTCAATATATCCACATGCTAAACTACTCATGCCCTTGCTCATCTAGTGCATTCACAAAAGTATGCATACTAATTGAAATGACATGAAATCTTCATTCTACAAAATTAAGCATGTAAAACTATCCGAAGCATAAATGTTTAATAAACTCCATAACACAATAACTTGGAATTTGGAAATCTTAAACATTGTATTTCAAATAAGTTAAACTGTCTCATCCCAAGGATCTCTCCAAGGTCAGCCACCACACACACGCCACTCAGCACCGCCTCGTCGCCTTCCTTCAGAATTGCTTGTCTTTACCTTTACCTGCAGTAAGAGGAAATGCAACTAATAAGCATAAAGCTTAGCAAGTACTATCTAGCTCACAAAAACTCGAAATGTGCAGGCATGCTTTTTAAACAATATGAAATCACATGAGATACTTTTATGCTTAAAAGAAACACTAAAACATGTATATACTTTTATGCTTAAAAGAAACACTAAAACATGTATAACTCAAAACATGCATAATCAAGCATTAATAAATCTTAACTCACTTTTTCTTGGCTTAACTTGAAACTTTAGCAATTCTTTAACTTTAAGTCTTTCTTTAACTTTTAGAAAATTTCCTTAAACTTTAGAAAAACTTTGCTAAAGCATATACTTGAAAATAATAACTCACTTGGATCCACTTAAGACGTAAGTACCATCTTATGCGCGTTCTCTAAAAGGTTGGGGTAGCGAGCCGCCAATCCTAATAGAGCAGACCTTGGTCTACCAGGGCCAAGACCTTGGAATTGGACACCTGGATTTCTTTAACGACGCCCTTGGACGCCGGGTACTGGCCTTAGAAAATAAAATAGCTTTTCTCTCTTTTCTTTCTTATCTTTAAATGCCTTGGCATTTTATCGAACACCTTGCGTGCCCAAATCCCTAAGTCTTGACTTTTGGGGATTTCGTAAGGCCTTGGCCTTCTCTTTTCTTTTTCTTTATCTTCCTTTCCTTTTCTTATAGATTTCCTAGACCCTAAACTCACATAGGATACTCTATCAAATATATATAAGCATATAATGAACTAAGATCACATGCAAAAATCTTAAACAAAAAGGAAATATCTCTTTTAAAACTTTCAAGGGAAAATTCTTGCGGGAAAACCGCCTCTTACTGCAGGTGAGCAGTACTTACCTCGATATCTTGGACTTACAACCAAGAACGACGTCGGAGGTTTCGGAGAAACTCGGAGTCTCGGAGATTTCTTCGCGCTCACGCGTACCTCTCGTCGTGGGGATTCCGAATATCGGAAAATCTCTCGGAGGAGAGCCTTGGCCGGCCACCAGAGGAAAGCCCTAGGCTTGGTGTGGTTTCGCCCAAGAGAGGAGAGAAGAGGGTGGCGTGCGGCTGGTTTGGGCGAGGAAGGGTTTGAGTTGAGGGAAAATAAAACTTCTCTCCTTAATTATCTATTTATACTTATGGGGGCGAATTTACCTAATTATACCTTATCTATTGTTTCGCTCAATCTATTTCAACAAAAACAAACCAGCGCAGCTGGTCCGCCCATTCGTCTCTCACAGCGTAGGTGAAGGGTTTGATTCCCACCTACGCGATTTTCTGTTTATAACCCTTTTTGCCACTTTCGTTTACAGAAAAAATTCTATAAAAATATCCATAAATTTGGAATAAATTCTAAGATACTTCTAAAATTAGTTTCGAGAATTTTCGGGCGTTACAACTTCTTCCTTCTTCGCGTGTTCTTAGCTTTTCTTCAGTAGTTCTTCATCCAAGGGGCGTGACCCCTCAAATCCTTCATTAGAATAAGTGTTAGGTCAGTGGGGAGAGCTCACTGAGAAGTTTCCAGCTTGAATTTTGCCCAAAGACAGAGTTTCGTGAGGTTTCAGTAGCTCTGTTACTTGAGTTCGTCAATCTCTGTTGTGTACCATTTCATTTCATCCTAGCTATCTGGAGGGGTTCCCTGGAAGGCTCGGAGCATTCCCAATTCATCGGCGCAATCCACCACAGCGAGGTTGAAGAAATCGATGGCTATTTTCAGCTTGAGCAGAGTTTGAATGGATTTGATCGCAGAGACGGATTTTCCACTGATTTGTTGAGCTTACGGGTTCGAGGCTCACCCTTGCGTGACGAATAAGGAGCATTTGAGCTAGGGAAGGATTGAGGAGTGGTTTCATTAGTTAAATTCGATTTTTAGCTGTAATTTCAATTTCTATCATTTCCTTTCAGTCTGAATTTTCTGTTTCAGCTGTTTTAAGTTCGTTTTGTGAATTGCTCTACAGTTAGTAGCCTTTCAATTCTGTTTTAGGATCAGATAGGAGCTTGTCATTGAACTATTAGATTTAATTTCAGTTTGTTTCATATCTTTTTGCTTGTGTGTCGTTTGTTACAACTTGCGTATTAACTTTCCAAGCTGCGTATCAGCTCTCGTTTCTACACTTCCCTTTAGCTTTTGAATTCTTCGGTTTGTTTCACTTTTAGAATGTTAATTTAGTTTATCTAAGTTGTTTCATTTCTAGTTTCAAATCTGAGTTTTTGTTCAGCTTTGTAATTCTGCAATTCAGTTTGGTATCCTTGCGTATTAGTTTTCCCTTGTGCAAGTGTTCAGTCCAAATTTCTGTCAACTTGCAGTTGTTGCTGCTGTAGTTTGGATCAAGTAAACCTTAGATTTTTATATCTTGTACGAGCACTATAATGTTCACTCGAATTTAGTTTGTCTTGTTGTGTTTATTCTGAATTTGAAGTGTTTTCTGCAGTCTTGCGATGTCTCTGCATTTCATGAATTCTGTTTCTTTTTTGCAAATCCTGCACAGCTTGCGTGCCAGATTTCCTCTTTGCGTATCAAGTCCATTATTTCTGAATTGGAGTCATCCCTTTCTGCACAATTATTTGCTTCTGACATTTGCACTTTAATTGTTTACCTCACATCCACTTATTTCACAGTAGTAGCTTGTTTGTCTTTGCATCCAACTTGCAGCCGGATTTCCTACTGCATTTCTGAAACTTCCACAGTTTATAGCTGCAACTTTGCAGTTTCTGCAATTCTTCAATGTTCCTGCAGTTTACTGCAATTTCTGCAGTTGTGTTTGTGTCAAGTTAGCTGAAAATTCTTTCCAAGCATTGGTTTAGGCACGTGAGCTCAGTTCGTCTTGGGAACTTTTGCATTTAACTTGTACTTGCCTTAATCAGTCTTCAAGTTCGAATTTCTTCATCCATTTCTGCAAATGTTTACCTTGATCAGCCTTCCAAGCTGAATTAATCAACTACACATTCCCTGCATTTAGTGTCAATTTGGCACATAGTTTCCTTCACTTGTGTATCAAGTTTGCTTCAACCTTTCACCTTGCATCAAGCTAAGTTTTGGCTTTGAGTGATAACTTCTTAAGTTTAAAACCTTCTGCAGTGTACTCTTGCATTTGTGTGTAAGTTTGAATTCCGAATGGTGCAAGTTTGCATTAGTAGATTAAGTGGCTGATTGGTCGAGTTATTAATTGCATTCACCCTGTTTAGTTCATTTAGTTAAAGTTCCTTACTTTACATTGCTTTTCCATTCCTTTCAGATTTCAACCCAAAACCTCATCTTATTCGAAACCCAAATTCACAAACGACATAAATACAAGCTCGAATCACACAGCATCAACTAGTCCCTAGGAAAAATACGACATGTGGCCCCTTTACTACGTTTTCATATTTTGATTGCAAAAAGGATTTCCAGCATTTTTATTCATATTCTAAATTCTGATGGTCCCACAATTCGTGACAACTTAATCTAGTATTTCGGGGCCGTCAACCACTCAACCTTATCATCATGTTGGATCAAATCCACCCGCAGGGTTTAACATGATGAACCTTATGAGCTCATCAAGGGGCATCATCATCCCGACTCACCAGGACACAGATTCCGTCAATAATCAACGACACACCATGTAAATAATATTATTTCCCAACTTACCGGGTCTATCGATTTAACAGAATAAATCTCGCCCATTGGTAAATCAAAGAAATAAAATACTAAATACACATGCATGTTATTATATCGGAATTTAGAGATTGTACTCCATAATAATCCGAGGTTCGATCCAATTATAAAGTCAGTACAACTTGGATCACCTCTATTTTAGTCCTGCTCAATGCACACAAAGTGCACTAGTATAATTCTATGGTCAAGACAAATCACACATAATTACACTACAACCATTCTGTTGGTTTGACCAACTCCATATCGGTTGTGAACCTCTACTTATACTATGCAAGGGACTGATAACATGATTTTTCGTGTGTCACCACATATCATGTTATCTACAATGCAGAGTATGAGACTGTTATGCATATGCTAATTTAAACATACATGATTCTCTTTCAAAATATAGATGTTCATATTAAAAGACAAGTCTTTTAGTATACATTTTAACAATTTGATGTCATCTGTATATTGATGTAGCATGGATGCATTTTCAAATTTGCTAAGATGATCTTCTGGGTTAATAGTGCCATTGTATTTTCCTACTGTTCTGAAGTGCTATGGAAGGGCATCTTGCAGCACGTGGGGTAAAAATGAGGTACCGTGGTTGTCGGGGGCTTTACTTCCGGTGGCCACAATTTTGGGAGGGCTCCGTTGGAGATTCTCTCCGGAAGACCCAGAGGCTTCTCCCCCCATGGCCGAAGCGCCAGAAGGGACGGGGGCGTTCCCCTTAGGTACCTTGGTGGGAAGAATGGTCTAGGGAAGCATCGCTGGGGTTGCCTTTACCAACAATGGAGGGGTTGTTATTGAGGCGACATGTGTCTGCCGTTGCGGGATGGTGTGCCTCGTGGAGGCTACCAGATGATTGAATTCCTCTCTTATCATAGTGACAAGATATTATCTTTCTTCCTCCTTACCCTGTGGATAGCCGGTGTTGTCCATTTGAGGTCTAGGATTGCTCTCAGCTCAGTTCCTACAGATGGTGTCAATTTGATGTTGCTCATGCCTCGTCACTGTAAGTACAACAAGTTAGTTTTAATACGATCAACCGATTTAAGTTGAGCGCATGAAGATAAGTGTACAAGAACTTAGGAGTGCAGGAAGTCGAGCGGAAGACGCAACGGTCTAGAAGGATGGCACGGAAAGGGAGTCAACGGGCTTGGTGCATCCGAGGAACGCTGAGCTCTACGGAAGAGTATGCTTGTGGAGGGAGAAGGACGCACGTGGCATCCGAGGGACGAAAAGCTGGGAGGAAGGACGCTCGAGGGGTGAAAGGCCGGAATCAGGTCCGGGTGAGCCTAGCTAACTGCGGTTAGACAGAAATCACCCAAGAAGGCAAAGGAAGTCTCGCTGGAGAGTGATCAGCAGTTGCTGACTAAACCCTCTCCCAAGCGCCCGTAAGCAAACGGGCGCTTATGCTCTCGGGCGTCCGAGCACTCGGGAGCCCCTGTGCCAACAGGCGCTAGAGAGACTATTCTTGGCCGTTTGCGAACATTGCTCTTTGGATAATCATCTGGTCACGTGTCAGGCACCCAAGTTCAATTCATCTGACCAAACCCTCACTCGGGCGCCCAATAAGTGCCACATCAGCAAACAGATAACTCTAACCGGGGCTATAAATAGACTCTTAGAGCTCTGTTTCAATTCATTAATTCAATCCAAGCAGTAGCAAACGAGTTCTGTGTAATCTTTCTTTTTCTGAGCTTTCCACGTGTAAGAGACTTCTCCGCCCGAAGGAGTTTATTCAGAATATACGAGCTATATTCTGCCTTAGATTAACAACCTCCCCGGTTACAAACCAAGTAAAATTCGGACTGTCTCTTTCCTTTAAATTTGATATATTTTTAATGATATTTATTGTTTGCATCAACTAACAAACATCTTTGTTAAAGACAAAATAAAATATAGGAGTTTTCTTTTTCAGGGGTAATTCACCCCCTCTTGTCAACCTACGATCACCGTCAATCACTGGATAACTCATCAGTGGGGGGTGAAGGGTGCAGAAAGGGCAAGTTCTCATCTAGTCGCTGAGAAGACTCGCTAGGAAGGTGACCTAAGAATATAAACACGAGTTAGGAGGATGACCAGAGGGGTTCCGGCGCAGTCACTTCGACACTCAAGTTAGAGGTGGAGCTCGAAAGCGATTTGCAGTAGAATAGTAGAAAGGTTGTTCGCTCATACCTGCCCCTAGTGGGGGTATACCTTTTTCTAACGTTGCGGGATGACACATGACCCGTGATCTCATAATCTTCACACGCATTACTTGTGAGGATGAGATTTGGGGTGCATTAAAAGGGAATTATGATGATCGTTACATAGTGGAGTGTGTCATTTTAAACCGTTCTGGGCCCATGTTCTCTAGTCATTGCTATTAATGTGGGACTAGGATTTCTCTGTCGAGCTTAAGGCTTTCTGTGAAGGGTCGTATCTTGGCGGTGTGTGTACGATGGCCAGCCTAGCTTGATGCTAGAGGTTTGGAGCCCAAGGGTCGGTGTGAGCCAACCCGAGTCGAGGTTAACCTGAGCTTGGGAGGTCGACTCAAGTAAGGGTCTGGCTGAATTCCGGTCGCATCCAGGGATGTCTTTGTCCAAGGGTTATGAGAGTGGAGCTTGACCCTGATACCGGACTCACTCCCCATGATTTCTACTGGGGCTTTTATTTAAGGAGTCCATCCTTAGCTCGAGGCCTGACCCACGATCAGGTCAAGGCTTTTCCTGAAGGTTGAGACACTCTAAGGTGTTTATACATGGTGGCATGACTTCCTGCGCTGGTTTGTCCTATTTCAATCTGACATCAAAGTTATTAAAGTTTATTTATTTAATTAGTCTGGTATGTATTAAGTGAATATAAATAAATTTTTACCAAACTAAATATTAAATTTGTTCACGTATTAAGTGAACATAAATAAATTTTTACCAAACTAAATATTAATTTTGTTCACGAAAGTTGAATTCATGTACCGTCTTAATTATCTTGGCCTCAAATCGAACTCCTGAATCAGAAAAATATCTTATTATTATTTTTATTTTCGTTTGATTGTAAATATCCTATGTAATTATTGTTTAAAGTTTTAATTTAATATACTCTCGTCAAGGGGAAAAATGTTTTTAATTATATTTTATATTATATTAATAAAAGAATCTCTTCAGAAATTTTAATATATAATAAATTAATATTTTGAGATAATCATATATTATAAACCCATCTAAAGATATATCTTTGATATCATATATTATAAATTAATATATAGGATTGTTCAAAAAAGAAATAGATAGGTATTTTATAACTACAATTTGATATCAACGAGAGTTAATTTTTTTATTCATTTTATTTTGATACTTAATCCATCTTTGCCCGTTCAAAATCCAATTCACCTCTAAATCCTTGTTAAGAATTCCACGTTCAATTGTTCAAAGTCCAGTAATCGACCTCTAAATCCTGGTTAAAACCAAAAAAATATATCACATGCACGTGGACCACTGATTCAAATGGCCCTATAATTTCTCACAAAGTGAGGAATCGGTACATCATCTGAAATCATATTCATAATCACTACTTTATTTTTCAAAAAACTACCAGATGAAATCATATTCATATTTTATTTGTTTCTAAACTTATCCTTGGCCCAATTCATTTAAGCTACGACACAAGTCTTTCACTAACACTCCCATGCGTCGCCTTGGCCATTTTATTTATTTTTAAATAAGACCATATTTAATAGGAAATAACTGAGAGGCTGCGAAGCATGCAATTAAGAGCACATGCAACTAAAAAGGATGAAACGGGCATTTTAACGGAACCGCCCTCCTCGTGTTCGATGTTTGTAGTTGATCAATATTAATGTATTTTTTAAATCGACTCGTAGATGATATTTCCTAGCAAATCTTATGTGTTATTAAATTCGAATGGTTACAAATAATAAAACCAAAAAATGGATCGTAGACGAACAGGCGAACATTGAATCGTCGGGACGAATCGAGCATATATCTAATAGGAAAACGATATGTTCATTGAAAAATTTTAAAAAAAAATTCAGTGAATCACGTGACGCTTTGCATGTAGCAATCCCCGACGGGTTCATCGTGTCCCTCAGAGTATAGTTTGATTCAGGACGATGGTCAGAGGCCGCCGATAATGTCCGAGTGATAATTGGACGTGTGCATGTAAAGTGTCACGTCATTCACTGAATGTTTCATTAAATTTTTTCATTGAGTATATCATGACTCTATCTAAAAATACAATTTATATAAAACTTATATATTGATTGTGCTTTCTCCGTTCTTTCCCATGAAATTGCTTTAAACGTGTAGTCTCGACTCTCGATATCATTTTTCAACCAGGCGCCGTGTATAATAAGAATTAGAAGAGAGGACTCATTATTTGTCTTAACTTACCAAAGAATGGCCACATTTTGTACAACTTAATAGTATTCAATTTTGTCTTTATGTAGACTCTTTCTTGAGATCTATCCTTAGGGCGTGTATCTTAATTGCTTGAGGCAAGTTATGCGATATGCGCTAGAAAATCAAACATATTTAGGCAAATCGACTTGTCCGTTAGTTCAGCGGTTAAGATGGCGTTCAAGCAACGAACTGTTGCGAAAGCTACCAGAGATTTATTAGTTGAGTAGATATTCATTGAATTTTAATTAATTCAATTGCCAGCACATCGTTGCCGCACTGGCGGTCGAGAGTTTGCCACTTTTGGTATAATTCGGTGCGTTGGCCAAGTACTAGTAGACACGGCTCTCGGCGAGAACAGTGAGACTTAATTGGCCACGTGCTTATGTAATTTCTATCATTCTAAGCTAGAGACATCGTTATTAACCAGCAATAAAGTTGACTTTAATTGGAAATTTTACATGCATGGCTCTATAAATACCGCACCTCTGCCCGCCCGTTCATTGCATCCCTACGCGTAACCACTTTGTTTCTGGTAGTGATCGAGATGAAATCTTCCGCTGTGCTCGTGCTCTTGGTCGCTGTCCTCGTGCTGCTCGCCGGAGCTCCGGCCGCAGTGGAGTCTGCGACATGCGACGTGTCGCAGTTATCTTCCTGTGCCAGCGCGATATTGGTCTCGACGCCGCCCACCAGCGAGTGCTGCTCCGCGCTCAAATCGCATAGTTCTTGCTTCTGCGAGCTCATGCAGAACCCCAGCTTTGCAGGATTCATCAGCCGAGGGCGCGAGGTGGCCGCCACTTGTGGCGTCTCCATTCCCGCCTGCAATTAATCAGTACCGCAAAGAGAGGAGTCGTCATTTATAGTAACTATTACGACGATGTACTTAATAAACGTACTGAACACATATATAATGAATAAGAATGTCACTGCGCTAGTCATGTTTGCCAGTTCAATTTATTATAAAAAATCTCGAGCTTGAACTTCATCTTCAATTCATCAGGAAAATAATGATTTATGGCTTCAGTACGATATATATTCCTTTTGTTATTGTTATTGCGATTTCACGCACGTTTTTAATTAAACTTAAGCCAGGTGTAGGAAAGTCTGATTTTGTCATGTGAAATTTATTTATTTATTTTTTAAATTAAACGTTTCTAGAATTTTAAAATTATCAAAACAGATAGCTCCGAGAGTCGTGGGGCAAATTTATTGGAGTCGTAATCGGATGCAATATGTTGCCTTACAAAATGGTAACATCTAAGCAAGGAACTATGTTCACTTAAATCAGGAAAATTACAATATCATTAAAAGGACAGCTGAGGTAGTTTAGACACCTCTTAATAACACCGTTAGGAACTGTTTAAGTAGAAATGGTTGAGAAAACATGATAACGCTTACGAAAAGACTAGTACTGTCTCAACGTCGGGCTCAATTCATAGTGAGATGAAGAAAGATAAATCAGGTATCGAGCCGCAACTTAAATAGGAAGATTATTTGCCGCAATTAATTATAATTCGAACTCTTATCCATATTAATTAATATAAGTCTATTATTTGAGTACTAATTAAGTAACGCCCACGCCCTAGGGCATTTCAATAGTAATCGTGAGATGTCACGAGTATGTCCGTGATACTTTGAGTAGTTGGAGGGGTCAACTGAATTTTGAAAATTCCTATCCATTTGACAAATTAATGGACAAAGGGCAAAAAAGAAGGTATAAAAATTATTGGAGTGGACAGAATTTACAAAATGAGTGGCGAAAGTAGTAAAAGTAGAACGTTTGGTTGGCTGATAGTGGCGGTGAGAAATTAGAAGGAGGATGCTATATGCTTTCGCTTACTTGCTCGCTCGCGGAGGACAAATAGATATTGATTGGCGTTGGAGCCTTCACTGTCCTCCACTTCTGCTCCCTCTCCCATCTCGCTTTTCTAGTGTTAAGCTGAATCACCTTCGGGGAAACTCCAGCTAGCCCGAGGTTGATCCGTGATGGAGCACCGGTTGCTCCGGCGGCCCAAGGCATGGATCTTGCGGTGGTGCTGCCGATTTTTGTCAGGTAAATTTCTGATTTTTCTTACCTTAATTATGATGCATTTTCTTTCCGTGATTGTAATTGGGTGTAAAATTGTTTTTTTTAATTGTGTTTATTCTTTTTGTAGATACACCATCGACGCTTCTTCGAGTTAGACAAATTAGCCTTTTAAAAAAAACAGAGGCCCGATTAAAATTTAGCACCTCGCGGCTACGTGATTTGGGTGTTGATTTAATATTGCAAGAGTTAATATGAGGAGTGGAGGATGAAAAACAAATAATTAGTATCACTTGGGTATCACGCTAATAATTAGGATGAAAATTATAGTAATGTTGATTTTTGAAATCTAACATTATTGTCAATTTATGATGAATCTTTTATCGGTTCATTTTTTATTTCGACTTATTCGATTTCACTTAATACAATATTTTAAAATCAAACTTGGGCTAAATTAATCAATATAATTTTTTATAAAAAAACTGAAATTCCAAAATAATCGAATATAATTTTTAAATTCTATCAATTTCTTCTATTCAAATATATTTTTCCTCACTCCTAATTCGAAATACTTATTATCGTATGTTTAATCATACTTGGTGGATCAAATCAACAAAGATTAACGAGGTTGAGTAACACCGAACCTCGAGCGACCGACTCGACCTCATAGAAATTTTCCACTGACCGCTAAGACAAATCGAAAAGTGCTCATGAGTGATCCAAAGATTGGCCAAATCATCAAGCTTTCATTTAGTAGCTAACAATTGGTATCATCAGATTTAAACCATAGAGTCTACTAAATTTATTGTATGACTCTCTTTTTGTTCTTAGATACTGTATGAATCCTTTGCTCTCGTGTACTTAAATTTCAGTAGCCATACAATTTTAGAGAATAATTTTCTAAAATGATCATTCCTATCCAAATTAGTTTAGTTTGCATTATTAGGAAGTGATTTGGACTACTGTTATGCAATCACGAGAATGTATGAAAAATTAAGTTACATTATCGATCATTTCCTATCAGATAATTGTCCTGTAAATAGTTCCGTTAGGTGCATATTAAATGATAGACGATTCAATCATCGATGCATACCGAAAGACAACCAGATAATGACTTATCTTCTTAATGAAGGCATACCATCTGTGAAGAGTTTCACATACACGGAGATCGACAAGGCAACTAGTGGTTTTGGCATGAGTCTTGAAAGTGGTCTGCAGGGAACAACTTACAAAGCTAGATTTCCTAATGGACTTGTTGGCGCTGTTAAAAGAGTAAGATCACACCAGCTGCAGAATGATTCCTTCTTGAAAAGTGTCCAACTCTTAGGCCGCTTACACCATCATCATCTTGTTAAGCTCAATGGGGTTTCTAAAGGAAAAGACAGGTATCAGTGCATAGCAGCATAGGTTTCATCTAACCTACCAATTAGAACAATCAACGAGGTCTTTGTATACTGAATATTGTTCATCGTACTGGACTACATACTGTTTCTTTCTTAGGTTTGTTGTCTTTGACTATATGGAAAATGGAAGGCTGAAG
>JAGFNQ010007962.1:136672-206163 GCA_024364735.1 Boesenbergia rotunda
TTTAGATATCATGATAGGAATAGGGTTAATAATGCATATCAAAATTCTAGAAAATCATTTCATGATAAACCTATACATAATAAACCTAAGGACCAAGACATAAATCTTGGGGAGGTGACTAAGGTTAGGAGCTCAAGAGGGAGCTCAAAGAGTCAATTTGGGACCCATGGTTAATGGATCTCTGGAGGAAATCTCCCGAAAGTCTAGATAGACTATGGAGTGTGTCAATGGATTTGGAGACGGACTTGAGTCTTAATCCTTGAGTTTTGGCACAATATTAGGTTTATGTTTCATGCATGAAGATATGACATTGGAGTCTTATTGCATGAAAATTGATTGTTGATGTATAAATATCATATAAACCAATGCTAGGGATGCATTATAGTTTGGTATAGACATATACATCAAGAGGAGGCCAAAACTAAGACTTTAGGTCAAGGTTCAATTGAACCATTTAGTTAGTTTTGAATTTTGTGTCCATTTTAAGATTGATGATAGATACATTTTAAATATATTTTCCCTCAGTGGACATAAGTACCACAAACATCTTCGCAAATTTTAGGAATTTTTGAAGATTTATGAAATTTTTGGTGTATTTTTGAAATTGGATTCAGAATATAGAAAATACTAATATTAATGTATCAGACTATCAGTCGACTAATGCAGAGGACAGTCGACTGATAATACTGTGAATTTTATTTTCTATAGGTATCAGTCGACTGGTAACAGTCTTAGTCGACTGGTAACAATCTTAGTCGACTGATACGTATTGAAATTAATTTTAACAAAGTTGAAATGTGTCTCGATGATGTCAAACGTGTGTATAATCTTATGAGAGATTATTACATAATTTTTATGGTCGCTAGAGGGTAAAGAATTCAATAGTTGGAATATTGTTAGAGTTCTTTTTCATGTGTGGCAAAGGGGGAGAAATGTAAGGTTTAATTGGGAAAACATTATGTGTTTTTGTAAGAAATCCTAGCTCAAGGGGGAGTTTAGGTGAAAGGGGAGCATTGTTGCTTATATATTAGCAAAGGGGGGAGTCTTGGAGAGGTTCTTAAAAAATCTGTTTGGTAAAAATTCTTGGAGGGTAAAGAATTCATGGGGAGTTTAGGTGTGGGGAATGTCTTGTGATAGGATTCATGCACGATTTACATTGCATGTTTACATATGCATTGACAGTGCAAGTCCAATGTGTAGCCTTGACAACGTAAGTCCAAATGGTATTAGCATTTGTATTTGCAATTTATTTTTCCTAATTTAGACATATTGCCAAACATAAAAAAGAGAAAGATTGTTGGAGCAATCTATGGTCCGTGCGACCATGTATTTTGATGTTTGGGCAAAGAGTTTAAATTAGGTTTACCCTTGTATTTGATATATGTATTTAAGTGTGCAGGTTTATAGGATACACATATGACTTAGCTTGACGACTTCGGGTCTGATGAAGGATGAAGCATCCGAGGGATCGCGGACAAGGCAGGAACGATGAGTCGAGGGTATCGCATTTCAAGGCATACGCGAAGGATTACATGAGGATGAGTCATGAGCTTGTATGCATCCGAGGGACGAGAGCCAAAGTCAAAGAAGGCTTGAAGGCAACATGTCGAGGCTGCAAGAAGAGTGAGTTTAGTCGTGAGGATTCGAGTGTTGAGTGAATTATACTTAGAAAGTGAAACTCTAGGTTTAGGGTTTTACCAGTCGACTAGTATGGGATTAGTCTACTAGTAGAGATCACAAAAAGATCAGTTGTCTGATCTTCTATGCAATTGACTGGTGTCGCCTGAAATTAGAACGTTGGGCTATAACATTTGGATTCGGTTGGATAAGTTGAATGGTGTTGGAACCAATCGACTGGTAACAACTAGTTCATCCATGAGCTCTATTTAAGGGAACTTGGTTTGGCTGGATAAGGTTGATAAAACTGACTTTGGTTAAAGGTCAATTAGTAGTTTTTGTACTCAAGGGTCTTGTGTGAGTTGTGGTGAGATTTCTCCACCTACAATGAGCTACATGAGCTAGCTGGAGGTCTTCCGGGGACTAATCCACTGACGGATCAGGATCGTTTACCTTACGAACAGCCGTGGAGTATGAGCTTTATCTCTGAACCACGTAAATTGGTTTGTTTCTCTTCTTGTTAGTTTGAGTTTAATTATATTTCGCTTGTGCAACTAACAAGTGTAGGAAGAGAGCGATAAAATTGGGGGCAACGACTATTCACCCCCTATAGTCATACGAGCCAAGTCCCAACATAGACTATCTTAAAAATTGAATAGTCAAATTTAATTAACTTTCACAACTTCTAAGATGATATAAAAATGCATAGGAAATTTATTCTAAATCCGACAAGCAAAGAGAGACAACTAAGCAAGATAACTAAAACAACGAATGCAACTAAAGCAAAGAATATATGTACAAAGGAAAAAATAAAGAAACAGGAAGGGAAAACGAAAACTCCCTTAAATCCTGGCGATTGAAGAAGATTCGGTAATAATATCCATGTCGGAAGGGGAATGGTCCGAATGGAGGTCAGAGCCTTCTTCATGTCATCGATATCGTCAAGTACAGCTCCGTCCATCGTTGCCTCCTCCAAGGTGCTCTTTGGTGGTCAAAGGCTATTTATTCGCAACATCATCCTAAGAGCTGGACTATTGCATGGGACATTAGGGTCTTTTCCAGCAAGAACATCGGAGGTATCGATACAAAAGGGAGTGTCTAGTCTGGTGGCTGCTAGCTATCTATCCCTCCAATGAGTTTCAGTTCATCAATATCATCATCCATGCTCTTTGCAATAATAACTCTGACACTCTGACATACGTCCTCAGCAACTATAGCAGAATCTGAAACATCAACATCATCATAATCAACAACTATAACCTCAAGATTTCCATCCAATATTCTGCAGGCATCATCCACAGTAACAGAATCGACATCAACTACAACTGCATTATCACCACACCTAGAGATAAAAGAGTCCTATACAGCTGCAAAGTTTGAGACAATATAATCACCACCTCTTTAATCCATACCCTCAAGCATCAACTACAACTATGCTATCACCACACCTAGAGATGGAGGAGTCCCGACTTCTATTTTCCTTTGTCTTCATCCCTTGTTTCAGGCTTGAGCAATGCTGGAGGTCGGTGTCGCGAGTCAGACTTCCGCATCGGGGTGGGTCTCGATGATCACAGCAGGGTTGGACTTCCTCCTTGTTTGAGCTCCGCTTTCGAGGGTAAGGCTCAGCAGAGCTATAGACTGCTGTCTTCTGGGTAGCCTTCCTTTTATCCACCAACAGTTGCAACTCTTGAGCGTATTGGTGGTAGTCCTTGTTGAAGTGGGTGTTGGTTTGGTGGAAGTCGCAGAAGATTTCCTTCAGAGAGCCCGTTCTGGGACCATGGCTTGGCGAGCTTACCATCTGGATGGCTCACTCCCTGATTGTCGTAACATCCCGGTGGCGAGGAGGAGGAGGGACCTTTCTTTCGAAGGAGACGCTCACCGAGGCAGGAGCCAGTCTCTCTTTCCTCTTTGTGTTTTGAGCTTCTTCCACCTGGACATATCTGAGAGTTCTGACTTACAACCTATCCAAGTCAGGAGGAGGTTTCTTGACTAGGGATTGGAAGAAGTCTCCGTCCACCGATCCTTGCAAGAAGGCACTAACTTGAACCTTGAGCGCCACCGTAGGGACGCCCATAGCTACATGATTGAACCACTGTACATATTCTTTCGGCGGCTCTTTGGACTTCTGTTTGAGGGCAAACATGTTGTGGGGTGTCTTCTGATACCTTCGGCTAGGGACGAAGTGTCGGAGGAAGGCCGTCTTAAAGTCTTCAAAGGTTCTAATGGAGGTGATCGGGAGGAGGCCGGATCCTCTGTCCCGGATCCACCTCTGTCCCTCTGTCCCGCTCGCCGGCGATCGTCGGCGAGCCGTCCGATCGACGATCGGACACCATCGGCGGCCTTTGGCCGCCGCCCTGAACAAAACTATACCCTGGGGGTATGGTGAACCCGTCGATATCGCCGCAATTGTGATGTTGCTTATTCACCGTCGAATCCGCTTGAGATTCAATGCGACGATTCCGACCGATTCATCGTTCTCCAAGGATATCGTCTTACTCGGGACGACGATCAAAAATTATTGATGGAGTCCGATCGTCGATCGGACGGCTCGCCGGCGAGCAGGACTCCGGGACAGGCCTCTGTCCCGAGACAGAGGATCCGGCGCCGATCGGGAGATGGTTGAACCACCGTTGTGCAGGCCCGGTCCGGGTGGTCATGAAAACCTTGTATTTGCATGTGTTGGGTATGACTTGGCAGGTTTCCTAAGCGAATACTTGGTTGTCCTTGAGAGATCTCTCCATGTCTACGGATTAAAAAGGAGACCCGTCTCCCAAACAACCATCTCGTTATCGTATCAATCGATTCGAATTACAACTTGGCCAATCTCAAAGATTGAGCCTTGTAATTTGCTTAACCATCGACCGCGGAAAAGACGACGAGTGGATCACCGATTTTTGTGTTTATTATCGGGGTCCAATAATTAATTATCAACCATTAATTAAACTAATAATTAAACATGATAACTAATTATTATGCCACATGCATAAAATGATAAAACGAAAGAGAGAGCCAAGAGGGAAATATACCTCTCTTTACCTCGTAGTGTTCTACTTTATGTCCCTTCCCTCTTGGACGTCGTGTGGGCGACGAGCTACCAAGAACCGGAATTACCAAGGGGCTCCAATTGATCACTTCTTCACACGCCTAGCAAAACCCTAGAGATGGGTTCACCGCCGGCCACCTCTTCTCCTCTCTTCCTTGCGCCGCCGGCCTCCAAGAGCTCCCAAGCTCGCCAACCACAAGGAAGCACCCAAGAGGAAGATGAAGAAGAAGAAGAGAAACAAGCCTCTCCTTTGCCAAAACAACCGGTCGAACCCCTTCTCTTCCCCTTTCTTGCGGCCTCAACCTCACCAAGTGAAGGAGCTTTCTCTCCTCAACCGGGGTGCTTCCTCTCCTACTTCTTGCTGCCGAGCACCATAAAAGGAAGAGGAAGACTCCTCCTTGTCCTTGTGGATTTTGGCCAAGAGGTGGAGAAGAAGGGAGGAAGAAAAGAGGAAGTGATCCTCTCTTTACCTTGCGTCGGCCGGTTGCCCTAGGAGAGAGAAGGAGAGGGAGAGAAAGAAAAGTCTTGGCTTGGATGATTAATTGGATTAGCCTTGGTTTCTTGATTCCATGGGGTGTATATATAGAGCTAAGGTAGGGACCATGAGGAGGAGTTGGGTCTTGACCCGTTAATAGATCCAAATCCGATCCATTAATGAAGATCCATTCCATTAAAGGATCTCCATTAAACTTCCTCACCAATCCCCATATTTTCACACGAGCTTCACCTATTATGAGTGCATCCATCTCCCCATGTTTAAGATATCGAATATCCGTCGATTAATTTAAATTACTAATAATTTTAATTAATCAACTTCTTACTCCTTGACTAGTACCACTCAACTTTATCATCATGTTGAATCAAATCCACCTGCAGGGTTTAACATGATGAACCTTATGAGCTCATCAAGGGGCATCATCATCCCGACTCACCAGGACACGGATTCCGTCAATAATCAACAACACACCATGTAAATAATATTATTTTTTAACTTACCAGGTCTATCAATTTAACAGAATAAATCTCGTCCATTGGTAAATCAAAGAAATAAAATACTAAATATACGTGCCCGTTATTATATCGGAATTTAGAGATTGTACTCCATAATAATCCGATGTTCGATCCAATTATAAAGTTAGTACAAATTGAATCACCTCTATTTTGGTCATGCTCAATGCACACAAAGTACACTAGTGTAATTCTATGGTCAAGACAAACCACACATAATTACACTACAACCATTCTGTTGGTTTGACCAACTCCATCTCGGTTGTGAACATCTACTTATACTATGCAAGGGACTGATAACATGATCTTCTGTGTGTCACCACATACCATCTTATCTACAATGTAGAGTATGAGACTGTTATGCATATACTAATTTAAACATACAACTGTGTTGTTGTGGTTATCTTTCAAAATGTAGATGTTCATATAAAAAGACAAGTCTTTTAGTATACATCCTAACAATTTGATGTCTTCCGTATATTGATGTAGCATGAATGCATTTTCAAATTTGCTAAGATGATCTTCTGGGTTAATAGTGCCATTGTATTTTCCTACTGCTACTGTTCTGAAGTGCTATGGAAGGTCATCTTGCAGCACGTGGGGTAAAAATGAGGTACCTTGGTTGTCAGGGGCTTTGCTTCCGGTGGCCACAATTTTGGGAGGGCTCCGTTGGAGATTCTCTCCAGATGACCCAAAGGCTTCTCCCCCCATGGCCGAAGCGCCAGAAGGGACGAGGGTGTTCCCCTTAGGTACCTTGGTGGGAGGAATGGTCTAGGGAAGCATCGCTGGGGTTGCCTTTATCGACAATGGAGGGGTTGTTATTGAGGCGACTTGTGTCTACCCTTGCAGGATGGTGTGCCTCGTGGAGGCTATTAGATGATTGAATTCCTCTCTTATCATGGTGATAAGATATTATCTTTCTTCCTCCTTACCCTGTGGATAGCCGGTGTTGTCCATTTGAGGTCTAGGATTGCTTTCAGCTCAGTTCCTACAGACCGTGTCAATTTGATGTTGCCCACGTCTCGTCACTGTAAGTACCCCAGGTTAGTTTTGATACGATCAACCGATTTAAGTTGAGCACATGAAGATAAGTGTACAAGAAATTAGGAGTGCAGGAAGTCGAGCGGAAGACGCAATAGTCTAGAAGGATGACACGAAAAGGGAGTCAACGGGCTTGGTGCATCCGAGGAACACTGAGCTCTGCGGAAGAGTATGCCTGTGGAGTGAGAAGGACACACGTGGCATCCGAGGGACGAGAAGCCGGGAGGAAGGATACTCGAGGGGTGAAAGGCCGGAATTGGGTTCGGGTGAGCCTAACTGCGGTTAGATAGAAATCACCCAAGAAGACAAAGGAAGTCTCGCTGGAGAGTGATCAACGGTTGCTGACCAAACCCTCTCTCTCGCGCTCGTAAGCATACGGGTGCTTATGCTCTCGGGCGCCCGAGCACTCGGGAGCCCCTGTGCCAATAGGCGCCAGAGAGACTATTCTTGGTCGTTTGCGAATGTTGCTCTTTGGATAATCATCTGATCACGTGTCAGGCACCCAAGTTTAATTCATCTGACCAAACCCCCACTCGGGCGCCCAATAAGTGCCACGTCAGCAGACGGATAACTCTGACCGGGGCTATAAATAGACCTTAGAGCTCTGTTTCAATGCATTAATTCAATCAAAGCAGTAGCAAACGAGTTCTGTGTAATCTTTCTTTTTCTGAGCTTTCCACGTGTAAGAGACTTCTCCACCCGAAGGAGTTTATTCAGAATATACGAGCTATATTCAGCCTTAGATTAACAATCTCCCCGGTTGCAAACCAAGTAAAATTCTAACTGCCTCTTTCCTTTAAATTTGATATATTTTTAATGATATTTATTATTTGCATCAACTAACAACACATCTTTGTTAAAGACAAAATAAAATATAGGAGTTTTCTTTTTCAGGGGTAATTCACCCCCCTCTTGTCGACCTACGATCACCGTCAATCACTGGATAACTCATTAGTGGGGGGTGAAGGGTGCATAAAGTGTTGATGCAGTCTGGCCCGGTTGTTGTTTTGGTGTTTGACAATGATTTAAGTTTGGTTGAGCGAATTTGGGTTAAAGTCCTGGTCGGGGACTGGGCATGAAACCCTGGTGAGTGAAGCCAGGTCCTAGCTTGTGAAGCTAGGTTGAAATCCTGATGAGTGAAGCCGGGTCCTGGTAAGTGAAGCCAGGTGATTAAAATCCCGGTGAGTGAAGCCGCGTCCTGGTGAGTGAAACCAGGTGATGGAAATCCCGGTGAGTGAAGCCGGGTCCTGGTGAGTGAAGCCAGGTAATGGAAATCCCGGTGAGCGAAGCCGGGTCCTGGTGAGTGAAGCCAGGTGATGGAAATCCTGGTGAGTGAAGCCAGGTGATGGAAATCCCGGTGAGTGAAGCCGGGTCCTGGTGAGTGAAGTCAGGTGATTGGAAATCCCGGTGAGTGAAGCCGGGTCTTGGTGAGTGAAGCCGGGTGTTGGAAATCCCGGTGAGTGAAGCCGGGTCCTGGTGAGTGAAGCCAGGTGTTGGAAAAGTCCTAATTCGGAAGAGGTGGGTGAAAAGTCTTAGCTTGGAGGGCTAGGTGAAAAGTCCTAACTTGGAGGGTTAGGTGCAAATTCCCATCTTGGAGAATTAGGTGAAAAAGTCCTGACTTGGAGGGTCAGGTGCCTAGCTTGGAGGGCTAGGTTGGATGAAGGTCTAACTCGGAGGGGTTGGGTGAAAAGTCCTAGCTTGGAGGGCTAGGTGAAAAGTCCTAGCTTGGAGGGCTAGATGAAAAGTCCTAACTTGGAGGGTTAGGTGCAAATTCCCAACTTGGAGAGTTAGATTGAAAAATCCTTAGCTTGGAGGGCCAAGGTGAATGAAATCCTAGCTTGGAAGGCTAGGTCTGCGTCCCTGGATCGGTCTGGTGACCGATCAGGGAGTTGGCACGCTGCTCCTTCGTGGATCGGTCTGGTGACCGATCCAGTGATGTCTGATCGGTCTGGTGACCGATCAGGGAGTGTGTGTTTCACTCACTGCACAGCTCCTGATCGGTCTGGTGACCGATCAGGGAGCGAATAGTGAGTTGAGTTCCCTTGCTAATCAGGTCCAGAACGGTCCGGTGACCGATCAGAGACTTAGGATTTGATTAAAGAATCACTGTTCACTCAAGCCTGATTGGTCTGGTAACCGATCAGGCTGGAGCCTAATTGGTCTGGTGACCGATCAGGCAGGAGCCTGATTGGTCTGGTGACCGATCAGGCGCAGATAGGATTTGATTAAAGTTTCAGCCTGATTGGTCTGGTGACCGATCAGGCTAGAGCCTGATTGGTCTGGTGACCAATCAGGAGTATGCAGAAGACTGTGGATCGGTCTGGTGACCGATCAGGGTCCTTCCTGGTCGGTCTGGTGACCGATCAGGCGCAGAACTTTAATTCAAATATGCTGTTAGAAGTCTGTTTTCACTGCCGATTCTCTGCTACTTGCTGATTTCTTTTTGATATGCATTGTTAAGCCTCTGTTGGAGTGTGCAGGTGATAGCAGGTGATTTAAACACTCAAGGAGGGTCAATGGGAGGCTTTCCTTGGAGCAGGTTTGGATCTATTGTGTTTTCAGGTCTCAACGGCGTCTGGCGCAACTGGCAACTGACGAAGGCGCGGCTGGCAACTGACGGAGGCTCAGCTGGAGGAGTGTCCAGTGGACTGAGTGCTCAGAGAGGTCAGTGGGTCAGGGTGTGAGTCAGTGGTGCTGATGGAGCTGGCGACGTTGAGCCGGAGCTTAAGAGACAAAGTTGGATGTAGAGGAGGAGGCGAACAAGACAGAAACTTGGGAAGTTTGGCTGGGTTGTGTTCGTGCTCTCTGTTGCTTTGTGCTTAAGCGATCTTGTTACATCTTTGTGAGCTTGTCTTCTCGAGTGTCTCTGTGCTTAACTTGTATCTTCTTGAGATCACTTGTGGAGAGGTTTCTCCACCGAGAAGAAGGCTGCTACTATCCGGAGTTCACCGGGGCTTGATCTGCCGACGATCAAGGGATCGCCCACCTCACGGGCACGCCAAGGAGTAGGGGCAAGTTATCCCCGAACCTTGTATATCGAGGTGTTAGCGTTGGTTTGATTCCTTTCTCTGGTTTATTCTTCCTGTTGCATATTGTTTCCGCTGCTACTAATCTGATCACAGGAAGAAAGTAAAAAAAAGGGGACGATTTGAGTGTCTGGCTATATTCACCCCCTCTATAGCCATCTCGTTCCCAACAAGTGGTATCAGAGCTTGGGGCTCTGTTCACGGCTTAAATCCGAGAGCTTACAACAAGATGGCTATGGGAGGAGAAGGTTACAACACAAACAGACCTCCATTCCTAGACGGCACTGATTTTCCATATTGGAGGTCAAGGATAGAGTTCTACCTCAAAACCAACATGAGCATATGGTTCTCAGTGAAGAAGGGTTTCTCCCCTCCAAAGGATCATGAGGGAAATGAGCTTGAGTTTTCAAGTTGGTCGGCTGAGCAAGTCAAAAAGGGGGAAGGCAATGCCAAAGCTATTGTCACCTTGCAATGCGGAATGTCCAAGGACCAGTTAATCAAGGTTGGCCCCTTCACCTCTGCCAAAGACCTATGGAACAAACTCCTTGAGCTCCATGAAGGAACTCAAGACACCCGGACAGCCAAGAAGGATCTCCTTCTCAGCCAACTCCAGAACTTGACAATGGGAGAAAATGAAACTGTAAGCATGCTTCATTGTCGATTCAAAGAAGTATTGAATGGTCTCCATTCCATCGGTGAAGAGGTAGAAAACCGATACCTAGTGAGGTATGTCCTTAAAGCTTTTCCTAGGAACGCCTTGTGGTCATCCATGGTGGATGCTTACAAGGTGTCCAAGGATTTATCTTTTGTCAAGTTAGAAGATATATTTTGTGAAATGGAACTACATGAGATCTCTAACAAAAGTTCAAAAGAGAAAGGTATTGTTTTAGTGGCAGGCGACAACAAGAAGAAGAAGAAGGGGAAGAAGAAGGAGAAGGAAGTTTATTCATCCTCATCTTCATCCTCATCCGAGTCCGAGGAAGAGGGCAGTTGGTCTTCTTCCTCCGAGATGACCAATTTTGTTAGAAGAATGATGAGGAAGAGCCGGCGCTTCAAGGGTAAAGGTAACTCGAGTGGAATTAAGATTGATAAATCTAACATTACTTGTTATGAGTGTAGCAAGAAAGGGCATTACAAGGATGAATGTCCAAAGTTAAAGAAGAAGAAGGATAAATCCAAGAAGAAAAAGAAGGACTTGAGGGCCACATGGGATGAATCGTCCTCTAGTTCATCCGAAGAAGAGAAGGAGGAAAAGTACACTCATCACCGTGTCCTCATGGCCATAGAGGATTCAAATGAAGAGGAGAGTAGAGACGAATCAAGCTCCTCAACCGTGCCTTCATCATCTTCGGACGATGAAGAGGTAATCTCTCCCGAGCTAGATAAGTGTTATAGAACTATTGCATGTCTAGCTAGGTTGCTTAAAACATCCAAGAACAAAGCAAAATTATTGAAATTAGAAGTAGAAGAATTGAAATCCTCTAAGGTTCAGCATATTGATGTTATGCATGATGAATCCCTTAAGGATGAAAATAAGAATTTGAAGAGCGAAGTTGAAAACCTCAAGAATGTTCTTGAGAAGTTTTCAACAAGCTCTAAAACATTAGATATGATACTCAACTCACAAAGGGTGATGTGCAACAAGGTTGGTTTAGGTTACCAACCTAAAGAACCTAGTGTCATATCTTTAATGTCAAGAACCCATTGTAGATCATCAAATGATTCTAGGACTCAAAAGGCTAAAAAGAAAATGACTAAGGCATGGGTGCCAAAGTCATTCATTGTAGATTCCTTAGGTCCCAAAATTTGGGTACCTAAAACCTCAATATTTAGAATTGTATAAGCATTAATTGAGGGGGAGCATCTATCAACATAGGTTGTTGATAAGTGGTGCTCCAAACCCAAGGCTAAGGTTATACTAGTTTCAAAATAAGTCAACAAGCCTTGCAAATTATTTTTATATATTGCATGAAGGGTTTAAATTCACACATAATTTGCTCTTGCCATGAATTACTTAGATTAATTGGTTTTCTTGGTGTAATTTATATTTTTTTGCAAGTTATATGCCTTATCTCAAGGAACACAATTGCATATATGATATACAATATCAATACATGATAAGGCATCAATAGACAAGGATATGAGCTCAAGGTTTAGACTTAGATTTTGCTTAAGGTATTTTGTTTGGTAAACATGATCAAGTATGCCATGATTTTCTTGTGTGTGTCATAGAACATGGATCCATGCTAACTTTGGTTAAGAACATCATGTTTCAAAATTTAGTATTCAAGATCCATGACGTGTTTGATTAGATATTGATTCTAAATATTTTTGGAGTTGAACCTAGCTGAGTGTGCCATGATTTTATTGAATGAATGCATGCTAAAGAACAAGGATTAACACATAGTTTCACTACACCAAAATAGGTGTTTTGCGACGGTTCATTATGTGATTTGCGGCGGTTCAAACTGCCGCTATTAACCATTTGCGACGGTTCTGAAACCGCCGCTATCCGTAGTGTCGCCATCCATTTTGCGACGGTTTTGAGCAACCGCTGGTACAACCGCCGCGAATTATTTTGCGGCGGTTTGGGTGGCGGTTAAACCGCCGCAAATCACTTGACTAAAAAGTCACGCTAAAAGTTTAACAACGGTTTGGAAACCGTCGCTAATGTTGAAGGGTGATAGTTAATAGCGGCGGTTTCAAACCGCCGCAAATGGTGATTAATTGCGGCAGTTTCAAACCGCCGCAAATGGTTAATACTGACGGTTTGTGTAGTAATTTGAGCAACTACTGGAACCGCCGCTGCGAGTTATTTTGCGACGATTTTAGTGGTGATTGAACCGTCGTAAATTTTTATAGCGATTTCAACCACCACCAATTTTATTAGCATGAAATTGCTAAAATTATTACGACGGTTTATGAAACCGTCGTTATTAGTAAACATTATGCTCAACCAATTTGTGTACAATTTGCAATCGTCACAACTAATTTATATAGGTGTTTTTTGAACCATCACTACTAAATTTAATTCAAAAGGTATTACGAACAAACCAATACATAAAATGCAAGTTTATCTTGCTAATGTCTAAACAAATACAAATCCTTAACATAAAAAAATCTTAACATCAGTAGACCTGTAACCTAAAGAAAAAAAGACTAAGGATTAGATGATGATGATGGTCTTTCGTTTTGGGGTTCATGACTAGTCTCGGAAGAGCGCCTTGCTTCTAATGGTGAGCCTGTCTGTTGCCTGAAATTAGATAAAACGTCAATATTAGAAGTTTGATCCTGTAAAAGATGTTATAAAAATAAAGATGTTATACGAGACAAAACTTAATTGCAAGAAAGACATATTGCTATCAATTCATCAAATCCAACATTTCCCATTCGATAGAAACAAATAAATTAAGAAGGTAGTAGTCATGGATTCAGTACTAAGGAAAAAGATTAGCTTCAATGCACTTGGCAAATCAACATATTAGACCATCAGATTAGTTGATGGAGCATGCAAGTGATGACCCGTTCATCCTCATACCAGCAAACAACCATGTCCTCTATTAGAAGCATAACTTATTTAGTTACAACTAATTAAAAAAAGATGAAGAATGATATATGGAATGAGAATAACCAGCCAAATGTTGTTGCTGGTGGTAATCATTCAAGTCTTGAAGTACTTCAGTCAGTAGCTTCTGGTGGTGATACACATCATGAAGTCAATCGATTAAGAAAGCAACAAAGATACTAGAGTATAGTTCATTGTTTAAGAATGATATGCATACAAAATCAAGTAAAAGGATCACTAGTAGGCTTTGAAACAGAGAATTTTGAGGCACCAAAATAATATTGTGATTAAACCTTACACAAAGGATTGCATGAAAATTGTCCATATCATCCGGATCTGAAACATTGTAGCTATTTTCACTGATAGTGTCATCGATGTTCTCTCCTCCTGCATCCATTTCAAACTTCATTGCAATATATAAAATAAGCATATAGTTTGCACATTTCAATCATATGAGTTTATAAGAGCTGTGAAATTCCTAACCTCTTATTCAAAACTTTCTTTGGAAAATGGCCATACTCCTTGCACAGGTACAGTAACCGATCGATACGAGTTCAATAAAAAGTGCTAGTATCATGCTATAAATTGTTTTGGACTTACAGCATCATAAACTGAATTTGCTCTGACTTCTGAATTTGTAAAGGTTGCTAGGTACTTGATCCATTCAGCTCTCTTCCGACACCCATATACGAGATCAACAAACTCAAGTAGAAGTTTTGATTTCGTTCTAAGCAAGCACAAGGACAATACCTGTAATGGAGTTCTTTCTTCTAGAGGTACAAAAGCAGCAAAATTGCAGGGTTGCTGTTGTTCAACATTGCTGATGAAATGTGCAAAGAATTGAGACAGTTGTTGCATGTCTGTCTTTCTAACTAGTTGGATACCACTATTAATGTAAGATTTGAGCAAACACTGAGAAGTAATTTGATCTGATGTCATTCCCTTGAAGCTCTCTAGGAGGCCCAACAACTACAAGTTACATGAATTAGAAAAAAAAAAGAGAAAGAAACGCAGACAGTGAGGGCAAGTGTCTAGACTTTGAGGTTCATGCACCTAAAGCAATTTCTACATGAATCAAAATATCAGGAAGATGTTTCGTTAGTGATAAACTAACTAGACTTTGAGCATGAAATGCTTCAATTGTATCACTCTATGCACAATTTTCCCTTGCACTTAAAGATATCAATTAGTATAACTTGACTACAGAATATACATATAAAGCAGATTAGATGAGTAGAACAATTAGATGCCTTATTTTCATACAAGAATTAATCAATAAAATATCATGTGAGATAAGAATAGCCCTTGAACAAGATCAGCAAGGCCAGCTCCAAACTCTTGAAGAATATATCCACTGAATCATGCAACAGCCCTGCAGCAACGACTGTGACATCAACGTACCAATATTTGCAAGTAGCACAGCTGTCTCCACACAATGTTGTAGGTAAGGATCTCCACTCACCCACGTCTAATTACAAAAATAAATTATTTTCCGTCAACAAGCATTCAGTAATACATGAGAAAGCAACATGTCGAACAACACACAAAGAATCTCTTGAAGGATTCAGATTCAAACCCTTGAAAAAATAATAATGTAAATAAACAGAGGCAGAGGGAGAGGAAATGGGAGACGGACAGGGAGAGAGGGATACCTTGAGATGGAGAGACAGCGACGATGGAGAGACCGTGAGATGGAGAGACAGCGATGATGACAGCGATCGATGAATGGCGAACTGCGAACGGCGAACGGCCAACGGCGAACGACGAACGACGAAAGGCGACGTCGAATGGTGAGGGCGACGGTGAGGGCACGCGAAGGTTTTGGTGGTGAGGTAGCGTCGGCGTTTAGGGCAACCACGCGAAAGGAATATGACGTTTAGGACAAATGCGAAGCGGCGTTTGTGAGGAATGCGTCGGCATTTAGGGCGTTTGTAGGAATTAATGGATGAAAAATTTAATTATTTAATCAATATATTAAATATTAATCGTTAATAATAATATAATTTTCTATTTTATTTATGTTAAATATATTGATCGTTATCAATTTATTAATAAATTATATATATAAATATCTATGATAATTTGATTAAATATTATGATGAACGGCGAACGACAAATGATGAACGGTGACGACGAGCACAAACCTTTTCGTGAGGATGAGGGTGCAAACGTTTTGGTGAGGAAGCTGCGGTGTTTAGGTCGCGAACGTTTTGTCTAGGGCAAACTAAAGTGCTTCCAAATATTTCACGCGCAAATGTCTTTTTAATTTTTTTCATTTTGAAAAAATAAGAGTGAAAATAAATAATTATAATTTAAAATTAACTATTATTGTCACGCCCCGAGACCATGGGAGCCGCTGATCCAATATAAAATCGGACAGCACCTCCCCTGTCCGGCGGACAATTTACACAAACACACAATATCTAAATCACACACAATATATATATTTGCACAACCACGCAGTTAAATGGCCTCAGGCCTCAAATCTATGCAGAGATAACAGGTATATAACTATAACCGTCGTAAAACCAATCTACGAACTCACCTGAGCTGCCAGGGGGCAGGAACAAAGCCGAAATCCCACGAAGTCCAACATAGGACTCAAAAGTACAATACCATCGAATAAAACATGAATACATGTTCGAAACATGGCAACGGAAGCAAAGTATATAACATAGGGTCCATAGGCAAAACAACGTAAAATAAAACCAAGCAGAGCTCCTCTGGAGCTGGGGACTGGCTGCTAGGGATCTCCTGGCAGGCATCAACCTGAAATAAAATGTATGGCAACGGGGTGAGTCCATAGCTCAGCGAATACCCAACAGATATGCATAGTATGTTATAATAACAATAAGCATCTACGTTAATACAGTCTCATATCAACAATAGGAAGGGTATACTGAAGATACTGAATAAAGATACATACCAGAATCCATCTATCCTGCAAAGGGTGACATAAGTCCCTAGGGAACAAGTATAACATATATTCCAAGGTATACAGGTATCCAGTATATGCATGTCAAACAAGTGCAGCAAATAAATGCAGCAATCAATGCACGATGCAAAATATGCACATGGTGCAATGTCATGGTCACCCCTGACGCTAATCAAGCCACCGAGACAGGCAATACTGTGTCGGCCGAGTGGGTAGAGCTGTGACACTGTACGCACCCTGATATCACTGCTCCTGAGTGACCGAGTGGACAAGATGCTGTCGGGGGACCGCCCCCCTACCCCATGTATATATGAGGGAGCGTCGCTCTCATCTCCTCTGGTCTATGGGAAGAGAAGGGATCTCCGCCTGCTACCACGCTCCGAAGCCACTACCCCTGAGCGGTCGAGCGGAGCAGTACAGAGCAAATGCACACATCCTACGGTATCCACTAACCCATGAGTGGCCGTGTGCGCATATCATGTACCGGAAGACGATAGGCTCAACCACAAGGGAGTCGCTGATCGCCGGCATGCAACAATGCAAGGATGGTGTATGATAGATACACATACCTCCCTCCCAAGTCCTCAGTATACTAGGTCTCAGTCTGAAATCCTATAACAGGAAATACAGTTAACCTACAAGGTATACTGGCCGAAAACTACAGATCCCTCAAGGTCAAAGGCAGGAGATACATCACGATCTCTAAGCATACATATAGATATGACACTACCTGATACTGTATGGAACTAACAACATAATAACTCAGGGATAAACCACAAGTATCTAGGACAGACATAATAAACAGGGAGTCAACAAGTATCCAGAACAGGCATACTAACCAGGGATAACTAACAAGTATCCAAGACAGGCATAATAACCAGGGATAACTAACAAGTATCCAAGACAGGCATAATAACCAGGGATAAATAACAAGTATCCAGAACAGGCATAATAAACAGGGATAGCGTATGATCTTACTGCTATCTATAACAGGCTATGCATAACAAGATGACAATATCTAAAAGATAAGTTAAAGGGTACCCGCCTCCAAGAGTGTATAAATCCGTATCAAGCCGGAAGAACCACCCGCCAATAATCCGCAACCGTAAAGCAAATCAAGTCCCTGTATCAGGGATAGATTCAATTAGCTATTATAAAAATAACTAGCTAATAAATCCCTAATCCATTTTAGGGTTAACCTAGTCCGTCCTTATCCATTTAATTACGCCTGATTAACTGGCACGGTTTCTAATTATTTCTCGTAATTGAAATTAGGTCCAAATCCAAATTCAAACACTAACACAAGACCCATGAACAAACCTAATTATTTCCCTTATAAATCCAAATGATGGTCTAATTTAAGTTCACAGAGCTTACCTTAATAAGCTCACGGTAGGGATCTCCTACAGCTCCACCACAGCAGGATTCAACTCCGATCCACTAATCAAATCTGAGCAACAACAGAAGACATTCAACTTCAGTAGCTAATCCAAATGAAGGAGTTGCTACAACAATGCAATTCACCCTCCATATTCCCTAGTTTTCATTGATCATAGATTTCTAACAGAGTCAAAATCTATTACAATTAAAATCAATACCTTACCTCGGATCTCCAGAACCATCATTCACATCGAATCGAAATCTACAACCAATTCACAACAGCAGGGAACTCTTACCCCAGTTGCTACTGGCGTCGCTCCCATGAACCAAGACCAACCACCGATCAAGGAAGCTCACGGCAGGAGGTCTTCCACAGCTCCAAGCAGGGAAAGAACAGCCGAACTCTGCTACACAATCCAACCCAAACTCCAACTCAAACTCCGAATCCAACAAACAAAACCAATTTATCAATCAAAGAGAAGCAAACCCCTGAGCTACACGATCATCCCTTACCTCAATTTGGTGCCTCGGTGGAATTCAAATCAGAGAAACGGACTTCCAGCCACTGAGGAAGATCCTAGCCTGCCCAGCCTCGGATCCCAGCCTGAACGCAGGGCTCGACTCCGCTAGAACACGCGAGGAGAGGAGGAGAAAGAATCGGCTACTTCCGCTGCGAGCTAGGGCTCCTCGGCGCCGGTGGACACTCTGTAGAAGCCCAATCGAAGGAGAGGCGATGAAGAGTAGTCGCTGGCGACGGTGGCTGCTACGACTAGGGCACGCGACGAGAGAGGGCGGTGGAAGGAGAAGGGGTGTCGGCTGCGGCGAGTGTGGAGGAAACGAATGGGCCAACGCAATGAGCCCTAATCGGCTCTTATATTAGCATTTTTGCATTTAAGTCCAACTGTTTCCGTCTAATCACAAGACCACCCCTAGGCTTTTAAGGTCATATACTCATTAGCCCCTTGTAACTATTTGTTTTATTATATTTTGATCCCTAAGTTTATGTCCAAGGACTCGGAAGCCCCGGAAATCTATCCTGTAATCCTCCGGAAATTACCGGGACCTAGTCAAACGTGTCGGATTTAACAATTATGTTAAAAAATTTAAAAAAATCTAATTTGTCAAAAAAAAAATTAGAATGATAAATATTATGATTTTATAAATTTGTGCGAAATCCAATTAATCGATAGAAAAATTAATTATATAATTATTTAAGTATTTTATTAGTTTATTAAATCGTTAATAATATATATTAGTAAATTTTTTATATATATGATAATTTAATTAATATTTTTAAGTAGAAAAATATGAAATTATCTATTTAATTTTTAATTATTTTTTTATTTTTAATCGAATCTTTTTTAAAATAATTTACATATGAGTTACATATAAATATAAAAACCATTGTGATTAATATAATTTACATAAAAATATAAACTTTACACTTTACGACGGTTTTGTAACCACCGTTATATTTATAGATAAAAATTTTCTGACGGTTATGTAAAATCGCCGCTATAATGCAGTTTCTATAGCAGTTCTGCAAAAGCTGACGACGCTATAGGAAAAATTTTTGCGACGGTTGCGTAAAACTGCCGCGAAATGTTGGCATAAAATGTCACCGTCGAGTAAGCCACCACTACACTACAATAAATTAGCGGCGGTTAATATGAAACCGCCGCTAAATTACATTAATTTGCAGCGGTTTCCAAACCGCCGCAAACACCGCCGCGAAATACTTATTTTGTGACAGTTTATCATAACCGTCGCAAAACAACTGTCGCTAAATTCCATTTTTGGTGTAGTGTTTGTACTAATAAGGCATCACCAAACAAAGAACATGAGCTTTAACATTCACTACTTAAGTTCTTTGGGTTAATGCTTTCTTTGTATCAAACTAAGGTTCTATCTATAACTTGTTTGTTTTCCCACTGATCATGCCTTGATATAAATCTGTTCTTGGGATTCAAGTTCATGCTTAAGAACATACTCATCATGCTTTGATACAAATCTGTTTTCGGTAATTCATAGAAATTCTTGATGGGGAATAGATTTTAGTTAAGGGACATAAATCATGTTGCTTATTTTTAATAAGGGAAACTCTTCTTAGGATCAAACAAATTAAAACCAATTGGATTAGGTTTTAGGAGTGGTTAAGAGGTGAAACAAACAAGTTTTGGAACATATCAGACCTCTGAAATTTCATTTCTGAAATCTGGTCGAAAGATACATTCTGTATCAGACTTGATCGGTCCACCGACCGATCAGGACTTTGTTCAAGTGGTACTTGAAACAAAACCTAAATACTGATTTGATACAAACCTATGTTGGAATGTTCAAATTCATAAGAAAGGGTTTGTTTGAGTCATGACTCTTGTTCTTAATGTCGTGTTTCGGAATTGTTTCTGAAATGACGAATATCAGTAGAGTCTACACCCCTGTTATGGAATGCAAGTTGTTAATGCAGTCTGATCAGGAACGTATCAGAGTTTTAGAAATTTTTCTGAAATCTGATCGCTCCCCAGACTAACAAGAAATATTTCTGTATCAAATAATCAACGAACCTGGTTGGTCGCGGAGACCAATCAGGACTATGTTTCAGATACAGATGCATTCCTTACTCGTCCTATGAAGCATATACGTATTTGACCATGACATACTTCTGTATATGTCTTCACATGGAAATCCAAGTGATAATGCAGTCCGATCTTGAACGAATCAGAACTACAGAATTTTTCTAAAAACTGATTGTTCATAGATAAATCAGAAATTTTTCTGTATCGATCATCAGTCTGATGGAACTGCGTTAATTGTTGTCATATGATGCATATACATTGTTGCCATGATACATTTATGGTATATGCCTCTCATATGCAATTTCAAAATCATCCTTGACTTATTTGTCATATGAAACATATACATGTTTGACCATGATATTATTCCGTATATGTTTTCATGTGAGATTCAAAATTTACCTTTGATTATTTTGGGTTTGGGGAGAGACCCTTGGTTGAGGGGGAGTTTGATGTTTAAACTTAATAACCATACCCTTTTCGATGTTTGACAAAGGGGGAGGATCATGATTCCCTTATGAGAATTGAACAGACTTCAATTGATTGATACCTAAACTTAAATCGGGTTGTCAAACAACAAAAAGGGGGAGATTGTTGATGTAGTCTGGCCCGGTTGTTGTTTTGGTGTTTGACAATGATTTAAGTTTGGTTGAGCGAATTTGGGTTAAAGTCCTGGTCGGGGACTGGGCATGAAACCCTGGTGAGTGAAGCCAGGTCCTAGCTTGTGAAGCTAGGTTGAAATCCCGGTGAGTGAAGTCAGGTCCTGGTAAGTGAAGCCAGGTAATTGAAATCCCGGTGAGTGAAGCCGGGTCCTGGCGAGTGAAACCAGGTGATGGAAATCCTGGTGAGTGAAGCCGGGTCCTGGTAAGTGAAGCCAGGTGATGGAAATCCCGATGAGTGAAGCCGGGTCCTGGTGAGTGAAGCCAGGTGATTGGAAATCCCGGTGAGTGAAACCGGGTCCTGGTGAGTGAAGCCGGGTCCTGGTGAGTGAAGCCAGGTGTTGGAAATCCCGGTGAGTGAAGCCGGGTCCTGGTGAGTGAAGCCAGGTGTTGGAAAAGTCTTAATTCGGAAGAGGTGGGTGAAAAGTCCTAGCTTGGAGGGCTAGGTGAAAAGTCCTAGCTTGGAGGGCTAGGTGAAAAGTCCTAACTTGGAGGGTTATGTGCAAATTCCCATCTTGGAGAATTAGGTGAAAAAGTCCTAACTTGGAGGGTCAGGTGCCTAGCTTGGAGGGCTAGGTTGGATGAAGGTCTAACTCGGAGGGGTTGGGTGAAAAGTCCTAGCTTGGAGGGCTAGGTGAAAAGTCCTAGCTTGGAGGGCTAGGTGAAAAGTCCTAACTTGGAGGGTTAGGTGCAAATTCCCAACTTGGAGAGTTAGATTGAAAAATCCTTAGCTTGGAGGGCCAAGGTGAATGAAATCCTAGCTTGGAAGGCTAGGTCTGCGTCCCTGGATCGGTCTGGTGACCGATCAGGGAGTTGGCACGCTGCTCCTTCGTGGATCGGTCTGGTGACCGATCCAGCGATGTTTGATCGGTCTGGTGACCGATCAGGGAGTGTGTGTTTCACTCACTGCACAGCTCCTGATCGGTCTGGTGACCGATCAGGGAGCGAACAGTGAGTTGAGTTCCCTTGCTAATCAGGTCCAGAACGGTCCGGTGACCGATCAGAGACTTAGGATTTGATTAAAGAATCACTGTTCACTCAAGCCTGATTGGTCTGGTGACCGATCAGGCGCAGCTAGGATTTGATTAAAGTTTCAGCCTGATTGGTCTGGTGACCGATCAGGCTAGAGCCTGATTGGTCTGGTGACCGATCAGGCTAGAGCCTGATTGGTCTGGTGACCGATCAGGAGTATGCAGAAGAATGTGGATCGGTCTGGTGACCGATCAGGGTCCTTCCTGATCGGTCTGGTGACCGATCAGGCGCAAAACTTTAATTCAAATATGCTGTCAGAAGTCTGTTTTCACTGCCGATTCTCTGCTACTTGCTGATTTCTTTTTGATATGCATTGCTAAGCCTCTGTTGGAGTGTGCAGGTGATAGCAGGTGATTTAAACACTCAAGGAGGGTCAATGGGAGGCTTTCCTTGGAGCAGGTTTGAATCTATTGTGTTTTCATGTCTCAACGGCGTCTGGCGCAACTGGCAACTGACGAAGGCGCGGCTGGCAACTGACGGAGGCTCAGCTGGAAGAGTGTCCAGTGGACTGAGTGCTCAGAGAGGTCAGTGGGTCAGGGTGTGAGTCAGTGGTGCTGATGGAGCTGGCGACGTTGAGTCAGAGCTTAAGAGATAAAGCTGGATGCAGAGGAGGAGGCGAACAAGACAGAAACTTGGGAAGTTTGGCTGGGTTGTGTTCGTGCTCTCTGTTGCTTTGTGCTTAAGCGATCTTGTTACATTTTTGTGAGCTTGTCTTCTCGAGTGTCTCTGTGCTTAACTTGTATCTTCTTGAGATCACTTGTGGAGAGGTTTCTCCACCGAGAAGAAGGCTGCTACTATTCGGAGTTCACCGGGGCTTGATCTGCCGACGATCAAGGGATCGCCCACCTTACGGGCACGCCAAGGAGTAGGGGCAAGTTATCCCCGAACCTTGTATATCGAGGTGTTAGCGTTGGTTTGATTCCTTTCTTTGGTTTATTCTTCCTGTTGCATATTGTTTCCGCTGCTACTAATCTGATCACAGGAAGAAAGTCAAAAAGAGGGGGCGATTTGAGTGTCTGGCTATATTCACCCCCTCTATAGCCATCTCGTTCCCAACAGAAAGGGCAAGTTCTCATCTAGTCGCTGAGAAGACTCGCTAGGAAGGTGACCTGAGAATATAAACACGAGTTAGGAGGATGACCAGAGGGATTCCGGCGCAGTCACTCCGACACTCAAGTTAGAGGTGGAGCTTGAAAGCGATTTGCAGTAGAATAGTAGAAAGGTTGCTCGCTGATACCTGCCCCTAGTGGGGGTATACCTTTTTCTAACGTTGCGGGATGACACATGACTCGTGATCTCATAATCTTCACACACATTACTTGTGAGGATGAGATTTGGGGTGCATTAAGAGGGAATTATGATGATCGTTACATAGTGGAGTGTGTCCTTTGAAACCGTTCAGGGCCCATGTTCTCTAGTCATTGCTATTAATGTGGGACTAGGATTTCTCTGCCGAGCTTAAGGCTTTCTGTGAAGGGCCGTATCTTGGCGGTGTGTGTACGATGACCAGCCTAGCTTGCTGCTAGAGGTTTGGAGCCCAAGGGTCGGCGTGAGCCAACCTGAGTCGAGGTTAACCTAAGCTTAGGAGGTCGACTCGAGTAGGGGTCTGGATGAATTCCGGTCGCATCCAAGGATGTCTTTGTCCAAGGGTTATGAGAGGGGAGCTTGACCCTGATATTGGACTCACTCCCCATGATTTCTACTCGGGCTTTTATTTAAGGAGTCCATCCTTAGCTCGGGGGTCGACCCATGCTCAGGTCAAGGCTTTTTCTGAAGGTTGAGATACTCTAAGGTGTTTATACCTGGTGACATGACTTCCTGCGCTGGTTTATCCTATTTCAATCTGACATCAGAGTTGTTAAAGCTTATTTATTTAATTAGTCTGGTATGTATTAAGTGAACATAAATAAATTTTTACCAAATTAAATATTAAATTTGTTCACGAAAGTTGAATTCATGTACCGTCCTAATTATCTTGGCCTCAAATCGAACTCCTGAAGCAGACAAATATCTTATTATTATTTTTATTTCCGTTTGATTGTAAATATCCTATGTAATTATTGTTTAAAGTTTTAATTAATTTACTCTCGTCAAGGGAAAAAAATGTTTTTAATTATATTTTATATTATATTAATAAAAGAATCTCTTCAGTAATTTTAATATATAATAAATTAATATTTTGAGATAATCATATATCATAAACCCATCTAAAGATATATCTTTGATATCATATATTATATCAAAATTAATATATATAGGATTGTTCAAAAAGAAATAGATAGGTATTTTATAACTACAATTTGATATCAAGGAGAGTTAATTTTTTTATTCATTTTATTTTGATACTTAATCCATCTTTGCCCGTTCAAAGTCCAATATAATTCACCTCTAAATCCTTGTTAAGAATTCCACGTTCAATTGTTCAAAGTCCAGTAATCGACCTCTAAATCCTGGTTAAATACCAAAAATATATATCACATGCACGTGGACCACTGATTCAAATGGCCCTATAATTTCTCCCAAAGTGAGGAATCGGTACATCATCTGAAATCATATTCATAATCACTACTTTATTTCAAAAAACTACTAGATGAAATCATATTCATATTTTATTTGTTTCCAAACTTATCCTTGGCCCAATTCATTTAAGCTACGACCCAAGTCTTTCACTAACACTCCCGTGCGTCGCCTTGGCCATTTTATTTATTTTTAAATAAGACCATATTTAATAGGAAATAATTGAGAGGTTGCGAAGCAATTAAGGCTGCGTTTGATAGGGTGTAATCCACCCTGTAATGTAATCGAGATTATATTACAAGTTGGATTCCTTTGTTTGGAATCACTTTAAGATTGTAATGTAATATAATCTCGATTACAAAAGAGGTTGATAATTTGTAATCTGGATTACAAACCAAAATCTCCGTAATCTGGATTACATTACAGCTTGTAAAGTCGTCGGTCGGGCGGCGACAGTCGTTGGTTGCCGCCGACCGGCGACCGCCGCCGCCGCCGCCGGCGTTCGCTGGCCGGTCAATGGTCACCGGCCGCCCCACGATGGTCGTCGGTCGTCAATCTTGATTACATTATAGGATGTATTGCCCCTCACCAAACAAAAGAATCTTAACTTGTAATGGTTATCAAAGATTACATACAACTCATTACCAAACATAACAATGTAATCAAGATTACATTATATTACATTACAAACTTGATTATATTACAGACCGGATTACATTACCCCCTATCAAACGTAGCCTAAGAGCACATGCAACGAAAAAGGATGCAACGGGCATTTTACCGGAACCGCCCTCCTCGTGTTCGATGTTTGTAGTTGATAAATATTAATGTATTATTTAAATCGACTCGTAGATATGATATTTCCTAACAAATCGTATGTGTTATTAAATTCGAATAGTTACAAATAATAAAACCAAAAATGGATCGTAGACGAACCGGCGAAAATAAAGTCGATGTTGAACCGTGGGGACGAATCGAGCATATATCTAATAATACAATTTAAATAAAACTTATATATTGCTTGACGTGCTTTCTCTTTTCTTTCCCATGAAATTGCTTTAATAAACGTGTAGTCTCGATATCATTTTTCAACCAGGCGCCGTGTATAATAAGAATTAGAAGAGAGGACTCATTATTTGTCTTAACTTACCAAAGAATGGCCACATTTTGTACAACTTAATAGTATTCAATTTTGTCTTTATGTAGACTCTTTCTTGAGATATATCCTTAGGGCGTGTATCTTAATTGCTTGAGGCAAGTAATGCGATATGCGCTAGAAAATCAAACATATTTAGGCAAATCGACTTGTCCGTTAGTTCAGCGTTTAAGATGGCGTTCAAGCAACGAACTGTTGCGAAAGCTACCAGAGAGTTATTAGTTGAGTAGATATTCATTGAATTTTAATTAATTCAATTGCCAGCACATCGTTGCCGCACTGGCGGTCGAGAGTTTGCCATTTGTGGTATAATTCGTTGCGTTGGCCAAGTACTGGTAGACACGGCTCTCGGCGAGAACAGTGAGACTTAATTGGCCACGTGCATATGTGAGTTCTATCATTTTAAGCTGGAGAAATCGTTATTAGCCAGCAATAAAGTTGACAGTAATTGGAAATTTTACATGCATGGCTCTATAAATACCGCACCTCTGCCCGCCCATTCATTGCATCCCTACGCGTAACCACTTTGTTTCTGCTAGTGATCGAGATGAAGTCTTCCGCTGCGCTCGTGCTCTTGGTCGCTGTCCTCGTGCTGCTCGCCGGAGCTCCGGCCGCAGTGGAGTCTGCGACATGCGACGTGTCGCAGTTATCTTCCTGTGCCAGCGCGATCTTGCTCTCGACGCCGCCCACCAGCGAGTGCTGCTCCGCGCTCAAATCGCATAGTTCTTGCTTCTGCGAGCTCATGCAGAACCCCAGCTTTGCAGGATTCATCAGCCGAGGGCGCGAGGTGGCCGCTACTTGTGGCGTCTCCATTCCCGCCTGCAATTAATCAGTACCGCGAAGAGAGGAGTCGTCATTTATAGTAACTATTACGACGATGTACTTAACATACGTACTGAACACATATATATATAATGAATAAGAATGGCACTGCGCTAGTCATGTTTGCCAGTTCAATTTATTATAAAAAATCTCGAGCTTTAACTTCATCTTCAATTCATCAGGAAAATAAAGATTTAATATGCATGGCTTCACTGGCTTCACGATATATATTCCTTCTGTTATTGTTATTGCGATTTCACGCACGTTTTTAATTAAACTTAAGCCAGGTGTAGGGAAGTCTGATTTTGTCATGTGAAATTTATTTATTTATTTTTTAAATTAAACGTTTCTAGAATTTTGAAATTATCAAAACAGATAGCTCCGAGAGTTGTGGGACAAATTTATTGGAGTCGTAATCGGATGCAATATGTTGCCTTACAAAATGGTAACATCTAAGTAAAAGAACTATATGTTCATCGGGAAAATTACAATATCATTAAAAGGACAGCTGAGGTAGTTTGATTAGACACCTCTTTATAACCGTTAGGAACTGTTTAAGTAGAAATGGTTGAGAAAACATGATAACGCTTATGAAAATATGAGCACTGTCTCATCGTCGGCCTCATTTCATAGTGAGATGAAGAAAGATAAATCAGCTATCGAGCCGCAACTTAAATAGGAGGATTATTTGCTGCATTAATTATAAATCCAACTCTTATCCATATTAATTAATATAAGTCCATTATTTGAGTACTAATTAAGTTACGCCCTAGGGCATTTAAATAGTAATCGTGAGATGTCACAAGTATGTCACGTGATACTTTGAGTAGTTGGAGGAGTCTTAACTGAAATTTGAAATTCCTATTCATTTGACAAATTAATGGACAAAGGGAAAAAAAGAAGTATAAAAATTATTGGAGTGGACTGAAATTTTACAAAATGAGTGGCGAAAGTAGTAAAAGTAGAACGTTTGGTTGGCTGATAGTGGCAGTGAGAGCTTAGGAGGATGCTATATGCTTTCGCTTACTTGCTCGCTCGCGGAGGACAAATAAATGGGGGACCAAATAGATATTGATTGGCGTTGGAGCCTTCACTGTCCTCCACTTCTGCTCCCTCTCCCATCTCGCTTCTCTAGTGTTAAGCTGAATCACCTTCGGGGAAACTCCAGCTAGCCCGAGGTTGATCCGTGATGGAGCACCGGTTGCTCTGGCGGCCGAAGGCATGGATCTTGCGTTGCGGTAGTGCCGCCGGTTTTTGTCAGGTAAATTTCTGATTTTTCTTACCCTAATTATGGTGCCTTTTCTTTCCGTGTTTGTAATTGGGTGTAAAATTGTTTTTTTTAATTGTGTTTATTCTTTCTTGTAGATGCACACCCTCGACGCTTCTTTGAGTTAGACAAATTAGCCTTTAAAAAAAACAGAGGCCCGATTAAAATTTAGCATCTTGCGGCTACGTGATTTGGGTGTCGATTTAATATTGCAAGATTGATGATCTAGACAGGGGTGATCGGTTCAGTTCCACGGAAGTTTTTCACCGGTCACCAGGTAAATCGGGAAGCGCTCGCGATGGGTAGTCTAGAAGCCCAGTGTCCCAGGATTCGCGCCCCATTTGGAGGAAAAATTCCTGCAAAATACGTCGTAGCTGGGGATCAAATCGCGGATGCCTGGATTTAATATTGCAAGAAAAAAAATGATGAACCAGGCAGCAAACAAATTGAACCTGGGGTGACCGGCCCGGCCCCACGAAAGTTTTCTATCGGTCACCCGGATAAATCGGGAAGCGCTCGCGGTGGGCAGTCTAGAAGCCCAGCGTCCCACGGAAGTCTTGCCTGGATTTAATATTGCAAGAAAAAAAATGATTAACAAGGTTTTTCCAACCAACCTCGGGCGATCGGCCCGGCCACACGGAAGTTTCCTACCGGCTGCTAGGGTAAATCGGGAAGCGCTCGCAGTGGGCGTTCTAGAAGCCCAGCGTCCCAGGGTTCGCGCTTCATTTGGAGGAAAAATTTCTGCAAATACGCCGTAGTTAGGGATCGAATCGTGGATGTCTGGGAAAGCGACTAGTCGCCCTACCGCTGCACCATAGCTGCAAGAAAAATGATGAACCAGGTAGCAGACAAATTGAACCTGGAGCGACCTGGGGTGACAGGCTGCAAGAAAAAAAAATGATGAACCAGGCAGCAGACAAATTGAACCTGGGGTGACCGGCCCGGCCCCATGGAAGTTTCCCACCGGTCACCAGGGTAAATCGGGAAGCGCTCTCGGTGGCAGTCTAGAAGCCCAGCGTACCAGGGTTCGCGCCCCATTTGGAGGAAAAATTTCTGCAAAATGCGTCGTAACTGGGGATCGAACCACGAATACCTGGGTTAACGATTAGTTACCTTACCGTTACACCATAGCCCCGGGGGCGGTGACAGGCTGCAAGAGTTAATATGAGGGGTGGATGATGAAAAACAAATAATTAGTATCACTTGGATATCACTCTAATACATTCGAACTGGGACTATGTATTCGATTAAAATCAAATTTAATTGAATTCAATCAAATTAATCGAGATTGAATAAAAATCGATCAAATCAAATTAATAAAATATTGATCAATTCGATTGAAAATTAAATTAACTAAAATTTTGAACAACAATGATATCAATCATAGGAGCGGGGAAAAGTATAGTAATGTTGATTAATTTTCGAAATCTAACATTATTGTCAATTTATGATGAATCTTTTATCGGTTCATTTTTCATTTCGACTTATTCGATTTCACTTAATAAAAGATTTTAAAATCAAACTTGGGCTAAATTAATCAATATAATTATTTTTTTAAAAAAACTGAAATTCCAAAATAATCGAATATAAATTTTAAATTCTATCAATTTCTTCAATTTAAACATATTTTTGCCCGCTCCTAATTCAAAATACTTATTATCGCATGTTTAATTATAGTTGGTGGATCAAATCGTCAAAGATTAACGAGGTTGAGTAACATTGAACTTCGAGCGACCGACCCGACCTCATAGAAATTTTCCACTAACCGTAAGACAAATCGAAAAATGTTCACGATGAGCGATCCAAAGATAGACCAATCATCAAGCTTTCATTTAGTAGCTAACAATTGGTACATCATCAGATTTAAACCATAGAGTCTACTAAATTTATTGTATGACTCTCTTTTTGTTCTTAGATACTGTATGAATCCTTTGCTCTCTTGTGTACTTAAATTTCAGTAGCCATACAATTTTAGAGAATAATTTTCCAAAATGATCATTCCTATCCAAATTAGTTTAATTAGTTTGCATTATTAGGAAGTGATTTGGACTACTGTTATGCAATCATGAGAATGTTGGACAAATTGAGTTACATTATTCCTATCAGATAATTGTCATGTAAATAGTTCCGTTAGGAGCATATTAAATGATAGACGATTCAATCATGGATGCGTATCGAAAGACAACCAGATAATGACTTATCTTCTTAATGAAGGCATACCATTTGTGAAGAGTTTCACATACAAGGAGATCAACAAGGCAACTAGCAGTTTTGGCATGATTCTTGAAAGTGGTCTGCAGGGAACAACTTACAAAGCTAGATTTCCTAATGGACTTGTTGGCGCTGTTATTCCTTCTTGAAAAGTGTCCAACTCTTAGGCCGCTTACACCATCATCATCTTGTTAAGCTCAATGGGTTTTCTAAAGGAAAAGACAGGTATCAGTGCATAGCAGCATAGGTTTCATCTAACCTACCAATTAGACCAATCAACGAGGTCTTTGTATACTGAAGATTGCTCATCGTATTGGACTACGTACTGTATCTTTCTTAGGTTCGTTGTCTTTGACTATATGGAAAATGGAAGGCTGAAGGATTATCTTCGTGGTCAGATTATGTTTTGATTATCCTCGTAGTAAATATGCTCTCTTGGCATTATTATTTGTTATGTCTCTTGTGATTTTGCTCACTTCTAAGTTCTAACAGACCCACTGAAAACACCCTTGAACTGGAGAACTAGATTACAGATCGCCATTGACATAGCAGCTGCTCTGGTGTGTATCTGATCTGAGTGATATCTTCTTTGATGAAATGACATTCTTCAGAATCATATTTACGAGCGAAGATCTTCAATCACTAGTTTACTTTCACTCTTAACAGAATTTTACCTTCTGCTAATTATGCAGGAGTACCTTCAGTATTTTTGTGAGCCACCTTTATGTTCTTGGATGAGAACTTTGTTGCTACGGTAAAAAATATTTTGCACATTTGACAATTTCTTATGTGAGTTAATGTTTTTTTTGGCTAAACATAATTATGTAGTAGCTACTGCTGAACTTTTTCTTCAGTTATCTGATGTGGACTTTCCCGACTGTGAATCAATCTGCAACGGTGAATCAAACATCACTGATGAAGGTCAAGCTCTTGGTTGTGTTTCCATGCAATTGCTAGTAATAATATAGGAATTGAAGTTTCTGACAGATAATTCTGAGCAAAGAAATAGGAGACTTGTTTTTCAGTTTGGGATGCTACTGCTGGAGCTCGTCACTGGGCAATCATTGCTTAATGAAGCCGAAATTGTCCGTTGGATCCAAGAATCTGAACCTGCCTATTCAATCCACAAGATGGTGGACACTGACCTTGGTGACCATTATGATTCCAAAGAACTTGGAAGTTTGCTTGTTATGAAAAGATTGTGCACCAAGCCTGAAAATGATACATCAATCTCCATTCGCCAAATTCTACGGTCTCTGCAGGGACAAACAGAACATTCTGCATTGTAAGTGTGGTAAGACCAAGATAATTTGACTTACAATTTGTTCGGCTTAAAGAACGTAAAATTAGCTTATAAAGTTGAGTGGTCTAGTGATTTTTTTTTGGTTTAAATGTGTGTTTCTTGAAATTCGGCCAATTTGGTTAATGTTACATCAATACTTTGAAAGTTTAATATGGTAGTCCATCGAAAAGTGGAGGTTGTTAGATTTGTTGTTAGCCCAATAAACAATTCTAGTTATAGACGTGATCATGTGAGAAGATGGTTTATGTCATTAATTATTTATGTTATATTATTGTAAAGGAGGTAATTGTGACTTCTATGCAAAAAGGTTGAACCGTCACTTTCATCCCATGGTCGACGGTCGCATCACGCGCGGAAGGGAGCCGTCGCCGTCGGCTAGACGTGCCGATGGAGGCGGTCATGGCGCTGGTGATGGCAAAAAGAAAGAGTTTCCAATCTTGGATGACTATAGAATCGGAGCATTGATTCGTTCATTGCTATGACATGCAAGAGAAGTTGCACACCAGATATGGGGCGCCATGAATGTCGTATCTCATATGCTGAGTTATGTAAGCAGCTACTTCGCCATGAGTTTCCAGAAGATCTAGAATATTCTGAGGAGGACCCAGAACAAGATCCTGAAGATCCTGAAATGTTTGAGGAAGATCCTGAAATATTTGAGGAAGATGTTGAAATGCTTGAGGAAACTCCTGAAATATTTGAGGAAAATCCTGATATTGAAATGCTCGAGGAAGATCCGAAAATATTTGAGGAAGATCCGATAGAAACTGTGGAAAATCCCGAGACTGACCGATTTGAGATGAACGATAGAGTGATAATCACTGTCATAATATTTTTTATTATGGGAGTTATGTCAGCTTATCTAGTTCATTAAATTCTGTTGTTATGTTTGTTGTGTACGAACTTATTAAGTCTATTTAATAAAGTTATATAGATACTGTTGTTATGAATGAACATGCTTTAATGAAAAGTTATGTTATGTGTTAACTGACTTGATAATGTTTAGTTCATATTCAATGATTAGTTCATTTAAATGATTAGTTCATATTCAATACAAATGATTAGTTCGTTTAATGGGATGTATATAATATAATTGATCAATGTTAATTAGATTGGATTATCGGAATGATGAGTGGAAGCGTAGTTATCACTTGATTTCGTAAATCAACTCAAGTTTACATTGAGTCAATCATAAATTATGTATAGATGATATACACTGAATTAATGAATAATATGTTTATTTATGATAGATCATGACAACTAAGAACATCATAGCCGAACTGTATAATGGAGAGAAATTATATGGGGATAACTATAAAATATGACATCTCAAGATACAATATAATTTTGAGGAATAAGAAGTTCTGGAAACTGTAAATCAGTTCACGGAAGAACCTGCTATTGGTTCGACTGCATAACATAGACTTGATCTAGATGCCTATAGGGTATGGAAGAAAAAGGACTCCACTGCTAAGGGGATATTGATTAGTTCATGGTAGACGACCTGGTATTTGAGTATGAGCCACTACCATCAGCTCATGCCGTCTGGGTAGCCCTGCGAGAGAAATACAGTGGAGTTAGTATAAGCAAACTTCGCCGACTGACAATTAAGTTTGATAATTGTAAAAAGCGCTCGAATGTTACAATGACCCAACATCTAAGAGAAATGGGGAATATGATTCGGGAGCTTAAGGCTGCTGGTCATGAGCTGACTGATGAACAACAGGTTCAGGCAGTTATTCATTCCATTCCTGATTCTTGGAAAACAATGAAGTAGAACCTTACTCACAGTGAGAGTATCAAGACTTTCATTGATGTGTCTCATACCATATTGAACTGGAGGCGGAGAGAATAGAATCCGCAAGGATTTCTGAACAAGCTTTTGTAGCTGAAGGTTCTGGATCCAAGAATAAGAAAAGATGGCTCAAGAAAGGAAAGGGTAAGGGAAAAGAAGCTAGTGCTACTACTGCGCAAGACCCAATCAAGAAAGGAAAGGGTAAGGGAAAAGAAGCTAGTGCTACTACTGCGCAAGACCCAATCAAGAAGAAAGGAAAGAAGTATGGAAAGAAACCTAAAAGTAAGCTAACTTGCTACAACTGTGGCAAGAAGGGTCATTTTGCTCGGGAATGTATTGAGCCGAAAAAGGTAAATTCATTTTTGTCTTCTTTTCATGAGCTTTATGTTGCTAGTTCGGTGTTGTTAGCTGATTCTTATCCTTTGTGGATTATAGATTCAGGAGCAACGAACTATGTAGTTTGTGATCGAGTTACGTACGTGGAGTACCATCGCGTACCAGTTGACAATAAGTGGATATACGTGGGAAACAATGCAAGAATTGAAGTCAAAGGAATTGGCACTTGTAAACTCAACCTTCGTGGTGGGCGTGCATTGTTTCTGCATGATGTTCTATATGCTCCTGAGATTCGACGGAATTTGGTTTCTGTTAATTGTCTTCTTGAATTAGGTTACTGTTTGAACTTTTACAGTCGTTGTGTGGAACTTAAAATTAACTCTGTGTTAATTGGATATGGTTATGTATCAAACGGTTTCATGGTTCTTGATGTAGAACCAGATGTTAATTATGGAAATAATGGTTGTTTTTTAAATATTGCTCTTACTAGCAATGCTGATGTTAATGATGAAGTTTGGCATACTAGATTGGGACATATAGGACAAAAAAAATGAAATAGATTAGCAAGAGAGGGTCAGCTCGGCACTCGTGCTAAAGTTAACTTGTCTATATGTGAGCATTGTCTTGCTGGAAAAGCAACTAGGAAACCATTTGGTAAGGCTATTAGGGCTGAATCACCATTGCTATTGATTCATTCAGATATTTGTGGTCCGATGAACATGAAGGCTAGACACGGTAGTTCATATTTCATTACATTTATTGATGACTTCACGCGTTTTGGTCATGTGTATTTGATTTCTCATAAATCTGACGCATTAGATTGCTTTAATCGTTATTTGAACGACATTGAGAATCAATTGGAACGTAAGGTTAAAACCTTTCGCACTGACCGTGGAGGTGAATATTTGTCTGATCAGTTCAAGACAATATGTAATGAGAAAGGGATTATTAGACAGTTAACTATCCCTGGGACTTTGCAGCAAAAATGGAGTTGCTAAAAGAAGAAATCGAACTCTTCCTGAAATGGTTAGGTCGATGATGACTCAAGCTAATTTGCCTATTTCCTATTGGGGAGATGTATTATTGGGAACAACCTACATACTTAACCGGGTGCCTTCTAAATTTGTTCCATCTAGTCTATATGAACTTTGGACTGACAGAAAATCAGATTTAAGTAATATGAGACCATGGGAGTCAGCTGCTTATATTCATGACAAGACTCACAAATATGGAAAATTAGAACCTAGGGGTAGAAAGTGTATCTTTGTAAGATATTCTAATACCTCTAAGGGTGCGTTTGGTTCAAGTTATCATATATAACCTCGGTTATGTCATTACCAAGTAATCACATAACCAAGGTTATGAGGAATGAAACATAACCTGAAGTTGTTTGGTTCAATTTAGGTAATCAAATAAAATCTTGTTTGTTTGGAGGTAATAGTCTATAACTTAATATAATATTTTACCATATTACCCTTTAGAATTTGTTTAGATAATTTTATTTGTTTAGACTTAAGGGCGTCGACGTCGATCGTCGGTGTCCACGTAGGCAATCGGTGTCCAACACCAATGGCCGACCGGCCATGATTGGCGCCGACCGGCGACGCCGTCGGCGAGCGGCGGTGGTCGCCGGCCTCCGGCAAGCAGCGGTGGTCGCCGGCCTCCGGCGATCGTCGTCACCGGCGGTGGTCGCCGGCGATCGTCGACATCGCCAGCGATCGTCTCCACCGTCGGCGATCGTCGCCACCGCCGGCGATCGTCGCCACCGCCGGCGATCGTCGCCGACGATCGTTGCCACCTCCGGTGATCGTCGCCGACGATCGTCGCCACCGCCGAGGTGATCGTCGTCGACGATCGTCGCCACCGCCGGTGATCGTCGCCGACGATCGTCGCCACCGCCGGTGATCGTCGCCGGCGGTGGTCGCCGACGATCGTCGCCAGCGATGGTCGCCGACGATCGTAGCCGGCGGTGGTCGCCGGCGATCGTCGCCGATGGTGGTCGCCGACGATCGTGGCCGGCGGTGGTCGCCGACGATCGTGGCTGGTGGTGGTGGCCGGCGATCGTGGCCGGCGATGGTCGACGACGATCGTGGTGGGCGGTGGTTGCCGGCCGCTGGCGATCGTCGCCGGCCGCTAGTCGCCGGCGATCGTCGCCGGCGGTGGTCGCCGACGATCGTCGCCGGCGGTGGTCGCCGGCGATCGTCGCCGGCAATCATGGCCGGCGGTGGTCGACGACGATCGTGGCCGGCGGTGGCCGCCGGCGATCGTCGTCGACGGTGGTCGCCGGCGATCGTCGCCGGCGGTGGTCGCCGGCGGTGGTCGCCGGCGGTGGTCGCCGGCGATCGTCGCCGGCGGTGGTCGCCGGTGATCGTCGCCGGCGGTGGTCGCCGGCAATCGTCGCCGGCGGTGGTCGCCGGCGATCGTCGCCGACTGTGGTCGCCGGCGGGTCGCCGGCCGCTGGCGGTGGTCGCCGGCGGGTCGCCGGTCGCCGACGGCGATCGTCGCCGACGGGTCGCCGACCGCCGGCGGTGGTCGCCGGCGTTCGTCGCCGGCGGTGGTCGCCGGCCACCGTTGTCGGTCGTCGATCGAGAATAATTCTTTCAGAAGTTAATAAATTGTAATGGTTATTTTCGTTTTAAGTGTAAATATTGGAGGATAATTTTGGAAAGATAAGTTCCATAACCAGGGAATCAAGAAAAACCTTACTTCCCTGAGGTTTTCTGATTCCTGGTTGCATGCCCCTTTTGCTGACGTGTCGGGCATCGATCATTACTTGGGAATCGCTGATTACCTAAACCAAACAAGATTTTTATTGATAACCTTGGATGGATAACCAAGGTTATCATGGATAACCCTTAACCAAACGCACCCTAAGGGTTATGTTTTTATTGGTGAGCAATAAGATGGAACTATCTCTGAAATTGAGTCAAGAGATGCCACTTTTCTCGAAACTAAGTTCCCAACAAGAGGTGAAGTTGATAAATTAACTCCTCTATTTGCAATAGAAGAGGAGGATACTGTTCCTCTATCAACGAATCAGGAATCACAGAGGATACCTGAATCTAGTCAACCGAATGGGAGTAAATGACCTATAAATGAGTCAGTTTCTCAACAGTCTAACCTACGAAGAAGTAATCGTTATATTATTCCTCGGAGAAGGTTTGACATTGAGAATGAGGCATTAATGATTCTCCCAGTTGATGATAAAGAACCTTCAACAGTTGAGGATGCATTGAAATGCTCAGTTAAGGAAAAATGGAAAGTTGCAATAGAAGAGGAAATGGAGTCAATGAGAAAGAATCAAGTTTGGGATTTAGTCGATCTTCTTCCGGGCCGAAGGGCTATTGGGAATAAGTGGATCTCAAAATTAAGAGGAAAGCAGATGGGTCGATTAATCGATACGAAGCTCGTTTGGTTGTAAAAAGATATACCCAAATGGAGGGTATTGATTTTGAAGAGACATCCTCCCCAGTTGTGAAGTTTGTGTCAATACGAGTCATCCTAGCTATAGTAGCACATTTTGACTTAGAATTACATCAAATGGATGTAAAAATGGCTTTCCTTAATGGTAATCTTGACGAAGAAATTTATAATGACACAACCAGAAGGTTATATAGCTGACGACCAAAAGAATAAAGTATGTAGGCTTAAGAAGTCTATGTATGGGCTAAAACAGGCGTCAAGGCAATGAAACATAAGATTCAATTAAGTCATTTTGTCTTATGGTTTCGAAATGATCAATGAGGATCATTGTGTTTACCTAAGGAAGGATAAAGGAAAGTTTGTCATTTTATCATTATATGTTGATGATATGCTAATAGCTGGAAGTGACCTAAAGTTTGTGATTGAAGTCAAGTCTTGGCTTTCATCGCAATTTGACATAATAGACATGAGAGAAGCTGAGTACATCTTAGGAGTACGAATCATTCGTGATCGATCAAAAAGACTTTTGGGTTTGTCCCAAGAATCTTATATCACTAAGATACTACAACACTTCAATATGTTTGATTGCAACGTTGAACAAACACCTACAGCGAAAGGTATTGTTCTGAGCAAAAGTATGTCTCCCAAGACTCCTGAAGAGATAGCCGAGATGAAGAAAATATCATATACTAGTGTCATTGGTAGTTTGATGTACACTATGTTGTGTACTCGTCTTGATATAAGCTATGATGTTGGCTTAGTTAGTCGTTTCTAGTCAAACCCAGGATCGAGACACTGAAAAGCGGTAAAAAAGATATTCAGATATCTTAAAGGGATGACAGATTATTGTCTCTGTTTCCAAGAATCAAAGCTGAGTCTGAAGGGCTACACAGATGTAGATTGGGCAGGAGACCTTGACGACAGAAAATCCACATTTGGCCATATTTTTTTGCTGAATGGTGGTGTCATCTCATGGAACAGCAAGAAACAGGCTTGTGTAGCACTGTCGACAATGGAGGCTGAGTATGTGGCTTGTGCAGCGGTTGTACACGAAGCTGTCTGGTTGAGAAGGTTCCTAAAGCATCTGAAGATTGCTGAGGACAGTCGGAGTCCTGTTACAGTGTATTGTGACAATCAAGTTGCTATAGCTTTTTCCAAGGATCCTAAATATCACAGCAAAGACATGCACATAGAAATTAAATACAATTTTGTAAGGGATATTGTTGACAAGAAAAAGATAATTCTTGAGTACATCCCTACACGAGCAATGCTTGCAGATCCTTTTACTAAGCCATTGACTAAAGAGTCATTTCATGGACATGTGAAGTCTTTGGGACTACGCAAGATGTAACACATTGTAAAGACTGTTATATATATGAAATGCCATCATCTATTCAGTGTAAATGCATTTGTTACATTTAGATAAAAGTCTCGATGAGCATGTTGACAGGCTGAGGTTGGTCCACTCACATGGACAATCATTTCTATTTGTTGAGTATAAATAGAGGCGAGACTATTACTTATGAGACAACTTATGTAGTTGTGAATAGAGACATACTTGTAAGTTGACGTCGCCTTGATTTTTGTATCAAGATGAGATCATTTATGTAATGATCGAAGTAAATTCATCCACCATTTACTAAACCTGTTAAAGGTCAGATTAGAATTCATAAGTTGAATTCAGATTAGATATTAGGTATGCCTAGATCGAAATCTGTACGATGTTAAATATTTGATAAAAACATACACACTTTTTGGTAAAGAGGAAAATATCGTAGCATGTGATTTATACCACGTGTGCTATAGCGACAATAAGGGTAGTAGGAGAATGGATCTCTGCTTCTCTACTATGCGAGACCCTTGAGATCATAAGTTAATCTCAAACTTACCCTAAGTGACTATTTAGCTGTCTACTTGAAGTTTTAATCAGTGATTGCTACTTTAGTATGTATCCTATTGGCTATGGATGATTCGGTCTATGGAGCATAACTAGGAAAGCGACTGATTAGAATGAATAGATTCTAGCTAAAAAGGAAGATTAAAATTGATTTACATCTGTAATACTTATTCACTGGTCGACCAGTTATATTTTTTTTGTTAAGTACTTAAAAATGTAATTGTGGATAAATGTATTTATTAGAGATGTTGAGCATGTTCTTGACATAGTTGTCATATGAGGGATTAGAGATGTTCATATTGATGTAAATATTAATTTGGGGTAAATGCAAGTGATTGATGTCTCCGATTCGTTTTATAGAGCAGTTAAGTTAAGTGTAACAACTTTCTTAACAGTAATTGCTCAGTGTGCTTGCTGTCACACGAACCATTTTCCCTAGAGTATGAATTGAATGTTCCTAAATTGTCTTTGTGACTTTCTTACATGGTATTAGTGACTGGATGACCTATATGGATTGAATTGGACGGGTGAGAAATGTTGAAGTTACAAGAGTTACTGGAAGAGGAAAGGGCACCCCTTCCTCTTCATCTTCCAACCTTTCACATCCTCCATTGATGGAGGTAGAGGAAGAGTTTTCATCCTCTTATATATAAAACTTGGCGTCCAATTGCAAATCCAGAAGGTAGACGAGAAGAAGATAGGAGCAGTGATCGATTAGGGATTTGGTTCGTGGCAGATAGGGATCAGTCCACACGTGATTGTTCTCTCGACAACAAGGAAATTAGAAGAAACCAGAGCAAGAAGAAGACCTCCAATCACTATAAGTCCAAATTCTTTTGCAAATTGGTTTCATGCTTAGATGACAACACTAAACATTAGAATATGATGCCGACAAGGATAATGTAAACTGAAAATCATCTAAAACTAGCAAACAGATAAATTAATTCAGCTTCGACAAAAAAAGCATAACAATATGAGAAATGGAAAGACAGAAAATAAAGAAGAAATAAAAAAAAAGGAAGAGATGAAGAAGTAAACATAAACAAAAAGATGAGAGGAGCGAAGCCAACAAATATGAAGAAAAATAAAAAGGAAGGAATAAAGTAAACAAAAAAAAGGAAAAAAAAAAAAAAAAATGACAAAAATGAGCAGACGGGAAGTTGATCGTATCCCATATCGGCGCTCATCGCTTCGTTCATCCCTACCGTTCATCTATCCATCCGAAGGCGAGGAATAATCGTGGCTACGTGATCCGATCCCCTCTCGGCTTCGTTCGCTATATAAGGGCGCTCGAATGGAGCGAGCTGATGCGACTTTTTTATTTTATCTTCCGTTTTCTGTTTCTAACATAGGGCGAGAGCGAGAGAGCGGGATGCGGGAGGAGGTGATTAGCTCTGGGACGGCGGACGCCGTCGCGCTCGCTAGATCTTCTTCTCCACCTCCGACGCCAGCCGCGAGGTGATCTCCTCCTCCCTCACCTTTCTCGTTCTCTCCCTTTATCTAGGGTTGCGCAGCTCGATCTTCGGTATTTCTTTGTTTTTGGTTTCTTCTGCAATAACTCTCCGATTTGAAGCACTAGGACGCTTCCCATTGCTGAAACCCCAATTTTTGGCTTCTTCTTTGAGCCAAAAGCTCCAAATTGAAATTGACTAGGTCAACGTTGGCTCATTTAGAGTGCCGATTTTCCTTCTGCAATCAAAGAGAGTGCACAGGCTTGTTGTTCTCTTTGCATTGCTTTGTTGTTCGTGCTGTTGAAGTTTAAGAATTCCAAATCAGTAATGTTGACGTATACTTTGCCAGGCTGTCATGGTGCCAAGTTTGACTAAAACAGCCGCTTGGTATACTGCTAATATATTTTGGTTTAAGGAGACAATGATACTGTGGTATAGACAATAGTAAGGGTGCAACTGCTAGTAAAAAATCAATAAGGTCTCTTAACTGGCAAAGTGCTATGTTCACTGCGATGCTATTTTAGGAAGAAAAATATCTAAATCAGAAAATAAAATGTCAACTCACATCACTTATAGAATTTCATAAGAGGAGACCTCTGTAGATTTGCCAAACTATGATAAGTTGAAGCTGATGATGATTAGTGATGACAATTTGAAATGCTATTTCCTAAGAATTCTTCTTATCAAGTGATGAATTTGTTCCTTAGTGGCTTTCATCCAAAGATGCAATTTGAAGTGCAAATCAACCATGAGAGCTTAATGCCACATGGATTCCTCAAGGTTAACTCAGAGGCTTCTCAAGGGTGAAATGACAAAGCGAAAAAGAAATGTTTATGTTGTAACATTTTCGATATGTTTCCATTCTATGAAGTAGTCTTCAATCTCATTTCTTGTGAACTATTGGGATTATCATTTCTCCAATTTTTAAAGCATGATTTAATATTTATGCTTTCATTAATGTACTAATAATTGTGAAATCATGTAAGATGCTGATTATTCTACATGGACTCATTTTATTCAAATTCAATTGGTACTCATTTTGATATGTATGCAGACCATCAAATAGTTTGATTGATTATATCTTTTTGTATGAACATTGTGCTAATCAGTCCATTACTAATCTTGTTCAGTATACAAACTATCCCCAAAGTAATTGTAGATTCTTCAGACTTTCTGGAATTTAGCCGCACCATTTAATAGGACAAAGCTGTTTATATATTAATTTTCCAGTAGCTAAGTCTGTATTCATTGTTTAGCAGTTTAGCTAATCTTGTGTTGAGTTTGATTTTTGGATTCTTCCTCAGACAAATAAATTGTCTTAGGAATTTTGGCAATTTATGTTTTGTCAATCTTTACTGAGTTGAGCTAAGGATTTCTCTTATATCAAGGTTGTGGAGACAACATTCACAAGTATTACAAACAGCTATCATTAACAATTGCTGACAATAGATGTTTCTATACAAGAAGATGTCGTGTAGCAACGCCACATGCTTTGTGGAAATAATTATATTTTTCTAGTTGTCAAAAACTAGTGTTATATATGAAAGGGAAAGGGAATTTTGATAAACATAAAACACCCTCTGAAGAACCTTGGCATATCCTAACTTATTCAAAACTTGCTTGTGGGAACAATTATGTCTTGCTTAGGAAAGAAATATGCAGATTATTTTGAGCTTGAAGAACCTGTTGCTTAGGTTTGGGAGAGATTCAAATGGTGCATTGTTCACCCAATGTGACTGTAAGTTTAAAGACTATTTGTTGTTCCTTTAAACTGGCCATTTTCAGAACCATTCTTAATCTATTTGTTGTGCCTTTAAAGCAGCCATTTGTTGGCTGAGTCTCTATTTTCATAGGATTGTTAATTCTATTTTTCTTTTCCCAGTATAAATCAGTTCTTCAAAATCGTCTTTTCTATTTTAATCAATAATGTTGTTTGAATAGACTTCTAGTTTAACATGGATATTGAACTACTTTCAATTTATATTTCAAGCATTCCATAAGTGAAATGTAGCTCTCTTCTTCTCAAGCATATTGTCACTTCTTATAGTTCTGTTGGGGCATCCTCTCCTGCTGCTCCAACAAATGCAGCCACCATTGATTGGCTTGGTAGCATTCAGGGTTCTAAGGTTGGATCTTTATCGTGTATTGGTCCACAACCTCCTTGGACTTCATTGAGCACAAATGCTTGTGGCTCTGCCTTGGGAACCTCAGAACCTTCATGCCGACCCTGGGAACGGGGGGATCTACTTCGTCGTCTTGCCACATTCAAGCCTTCAAAATGGTCTGCCAAACCAAAGGCTAGTAATCAAGTCTCTTCTATTTTTTGTGCTGGTTTCGTCTAGTTGTTGAGTTTGTGCAAACTTCTAGTGCTAGTCTGTCTTTTTGTGTTCTTCCTTACAACCTCATCATGATTTCCTGCTTGACGTTTATTGCAGAAATTAGCTTCTTTCTTATTACATTCACATGCCAGTTGTTTATGTACAAAAGAAATTAGCCTCTTTTGCTCATGTAAGTTATTTGGGACTCGATTCCTCAATAAATTAGCTAGTTGTTAAGTAAAATAAGCATGATTATGAGAAAATACACTCCAAATGCTAGAAACAAACTGTTGAGTTCATGTGGACATGTCCATCCACTTTCACCTGTTATATGCAAACAAATAAATTTACTTTTAACTTGACCTGATTTTGAAATGGATAGTTGACTTCTTTCTCTTTAGTGTTATATTATATGTTTACAACTGATACTAAATTTGAACTATTCAAATCATTTTCATCTCTGTTAATTTCTTATCCTTTTTATCTCTATCCCTGCAGTGAATTTTGTGATTTCTATCCAGGGTACTTAATATGATTGTCTATGTATATTGTATGCATTCAATTTTCAAACATGTATAAAATATTTTTGCAAACTGCAGCTGAAGGAATATGCATTACCTTCACGTGTCAGTTGTTTATATACAAAAGAGTTTTTTGCAGTCTTTTTCTACCCTAAAATTCATCTTGTTCTCCTAACAGGTTGCCTTGCTAATATATTAATTATTATTTTTATTTTCTATTCTGATGGAAGAACAGACATTGATATTCTTTTGCTTAGTATAAAAGCATGTTTCATGCTAAATCTACAGGGTGCAAGTTCACTATCATGTGCTCGGAGAGGATGGATTAATGTTGATGCAGATGTGATTGAATGTGAATCATGTGGTGCTCAACTCACCTTTACTCTGTCAGCATCTTGGACTTCCACAGAAGGTAATTATCAGTTCATATTATCTACTCATGTTGGCCTCTATTTCTTTTACCATTTTTTTTACATTGCTAATTTGATTTGTCCTTTTAATTACTGAATGATTTTCATTTAGTTTGGTTTATTTCATTACAGAATGATTCACACTGGATTCGTGCATCTAGCTATATGTTGCCGATATTAGCATTTTGGTTTTGACCTGTCTTGATGTCTTTAACTATTGCTTATAATGAACAGCAACATGTAGTTTCTATCAGTTTTCCAGGTCGAACCTACATTTACTATATACTACATGATCCTTTCAACGTCATGTATCTTTTGTTTGTACTAGTTGACCGGGCTGTGGAAGCATTTACTGAGCAACTGGATGCGGGTCACAAAGATTCTTGTTCTTGGAGAGGAAATTGCTGTGCTGATAGTTTAGTGCAATTCCCTCCCACCCCTCCATCAGTGATTATTGGTGGTTATAAAGATCGTTGTGACGGCCTTTTGCAGTTTCCTTCTCTTCCAGTGGTAGCTTCATCTGCTATTGAGACTATGAGGCTTACAAGGAGCACACAGATTGATCAGTTTTTAGCTCAGCCAAGTGGTTTCTTTTCTGGGGAATTAGGTTGTAAAACTGATAGCAATGCAGCGAGAAAAATATCTCGAGACTATCACTCTTGTGGTCATTTGCATGTAAGTTGTTCAATGTTCAAACATTTCTTATTGCATAACTCAAATTTAATGTATTCTTATGTGGTTTCTATCTCTATTTACATTACTTTCTACCTGTTAATCATGATAGGCACAAAAAGTTATAAGTCTCTGTGGATGGGAGCCTAGATGGATCCCAAATATTCAAGATTGTGAGGAAAACTCTGCTGAATCTGCTAAAAATGCACACTCAGTCCATCATGCTGAAGATGAATACGATCGTTCTGATTTTCGTGCTCTTAGTAAGAATGCATTCACTGCTTCCAAAAAGAAAGACAAAGGAAAGGGGAAAGCCTCCATCGAAGAACCAAAATACAACACAAGGTCCCCTTTACTTGATTGCAGCTTATGTGGTGCAACTGTCAGAATCTGGGATTTTTGTACAGTGCCTCGTCCTGCTCGATTTGGGGCCAACAATACTGATACTCCTGATGCTGGCAAAAAGTTAACATTGACACGAGGTACAAGCGCTGCTAGTGGTGTCAACGGATCGGTTGCTGCAGATGTTATGGAAAAAGAGCATATTGAGGAACGTGATGAAGCAGCAATGGTAGATGATGGTAAATCGCAGTCGGTTGGTGTAGATTTGAATCTTACTATGGCAGGAGGCTTGCCATCCCATAATTCTGGATTGCCAATAATGCCTGAACGTTTTGATGATGGAACTATGGGAAGGGATTTGATGATTGGCCAGCCTACTGGAAGTGAGGTTGGAGATCGGGCTGCTTCTTATGAGTCACGTGGTCCAAGTTCTAGGAAGCGTAGCTTGGAGGATGGTGGGAGCACTGTTGATAGGCCACAAGATAGAGTTATGCATGCCGACAGTATAGAAGGAACTGTTATTGATCGAGATGGAGATGAAGTTGATGACGACTCACAATACTCAGGCGGACCTAACAAACGGGCTCGTGCATTTGATATTTTTGATGCATATCATCCTTTGTCTAGGATGGGTTCATCTGGTGCTGGTCCCAGTCGAAATTTATGCTTTGATATTGATGTTGATGCAAATAGAGTTGACTCCTTTAAAGAAGAGAGTGACATGGGTGCTGGACTCCCATCTCACAGAGATTCTGCTCGTGCTTCCTCTGTTATCGCTATGGACATGGTTTATAGTGGTGAAGAAGATTCCATGGAAAGTGTTGAAAATTACCCTGGAGATGTTGCTGATGTCCAATTTCCTTCTCCTAGCACGCATAGGCATCTTGATATGAATGATGCTTTGGATTCTAGTAATCAAATTCAAGAAAATGCATACATCCAACATGCTGCTGCAAGCGTTGCTAGGGAAGTTGGGGGTAGCAGTACTGTCGAAGGGGAAGAAATTGTAAATGCGGAAACTGTGACTGCTTATGCTCGGGATAGGATAAGCCTAGGAATTAGCGGTGGAAGTGTTGGTATGGGTGCAAGTCATGAGGCTGAAATTCATGGAAATGATATCTCTGTACATAGGGCAGATAGTATTGTAGGTGATCCAGAACCCATTGCTGAAGTCACTGAGAATTTGGGACAAACTGGTGAGTCTGTCCCAGGACATGCATTAGTGGATGAGTCTCTTCCAGAACCAGTCGTTAGAGAAGATCCTCATGGCGATAGCCAGGAGATGATGTCTCAATCAGTTGGAAGAGCTGATAGTGGCTCAAAGGTTTATGGTTCCCACACAATATGTCCTGAGAACAGTGCACATCCTTCACTTTCTTGCAATGCTATGATATACTCAGCTTATGAAGTATCCAAAGAAGAGGTAACACAGATGGGCAATGCGTCAAATACTGATGATTATGGACTCATGATATCTGACAATATTCCTGGAAATGGGATAGGTATCTTATGTTGGTTTTTTTTTTGCTTTCATTAATCTTTTTTTTTTCACCTTTTACCTTGTAGTTGTACTTGATATTTCAATCCCTATATCTTCAGAATGTTTTTTCAACCAGGATTAATAAAGCTGGTTGCATTTGCATCTCTAGTTGCAATGCTACAAATGTTGATGGTTCTAAATTTAGTCTATCTGTACCTTATGTGCCTTATTTTACTTGTCTTTTTTACTTTTAAACTGTGTATCTTAAGNATAAAATCAATTATGAATTGATTTTTCCATAATAAGAAAGTTTATAAATTTCTTATAAAATTTATTCCATAATTTAAAGAGAAGAAGAATTAGTTTTTATTATAAATTAGTTTATAATAAAGACTTGGTTTAAACGGAATTAATTCATAAAGAATTTATAGGATAAATTTCTTATGATAAATAATTAGTTTATTATAAAGTTAGTTATAATAAAATTCATAAGAAAATTTATAGAATAAATTTCTTATGATAACTAATTTGTTTTATTATAAATGGTTATAATAAGACTAGGCTTAAACGGAATAAGCAATAAGAAAATTTATAAGATAAATTTCTTATAACTAATTCTGTTAATTCCGTTAATTTGGTTTAGAGGGAGACTTAGCAAAGGAGTTGCTACTATATAAAGGAACCAAAGGCTAGCCCTTAATTCCAATTCAAGTAATTGAATCATAGAGCTCTCCCTCTCTCTCTTAATCTCTTCTCTTCTCTTCTCTTCTCCCTCTCCCTCTCTTGCCTAGGGCCGGCGCCCACTTGGAGCCTAGGGCCGGCGCCCACTTGGTGACTTAGGGCCGGCGCAACTCCTCCCTTAGTTGAGGTTGGCGTGAGCTTCAAGAAGAAGAAGGCGAACCCGAACGCGAAGAAGAAGAAGCGGATAGCGATTCCTCTCTTCCCGGAATTTGATTCCGTTACTTCGTTGGTTAGTTTTTCATTATTTTCTCTTGATCTTCTTTGTTGTGCCTTCCGAGAATCTAGTAGTTCTCGTCGGCACAAAACTCGTGACTTTGCGAAGTCATCCCGAAGAGAACTCGGCGTGGACGCGAATAGAGGCGAAGCTTCCAAGGGACGCTACGGTTGGATCTCGTCCCTTACTTCGAGTTACGCGAGGTACTTGGTAAATTAGTTTACTTTTCCACAAACTTTTATTTTATGATTATGTCGATACACTATAAGGTTGCATGCTAGATACGAAGTTAAAATAATTTAGGAAATTATTTTATGCAAACTCTTCCGCTGCACGTAAAAATTTTAAATTTTACGAACTCGTATCCTTGTCGACATGCACCCGGTCCCAACAGAAACACTATCTAAACATTATCAATATTTTAAAGAAAATATTGATAAGATTTTTCGGGTCGTTACAATCCCCCATACCTCGTGAAAGTTCGTCCTCGAACTTAGAATAACTCCGGATACTTGCGTCTCATCTCGTCCTCGCGTTCCCAGGTAGCTTCCTCGAACCTTTGGCTAATAACTGCTTCTACTCTTCGTGATATCATATCATTTTATTCATTTTGCTATATCTCTATATTTTGGTGCTTCTAATACCTAACTATGATTTCATCTCAAACATCTTTTTCCATACGCGTTATAGCAAATCTTAGTAGCTTGACAACAATCTACATGGATTCTCTTGCAATTTGTTTTTTTCCCTCTAGCTCTACTTGTTTATCACTGTTTCTATTACTTATTGTCATAATTTTGTCTACTATTAAGCTGTACATGGAAGAATATAATTTAACGTATTCCTGGTTAATTTCAATTGCTACTTCAAACAAGACTCTAACTTTCACTTACTATGCACAAGTTTATCATCTATGCACCAACTTATCACTCCAAAGCTCTTTTCAATTAGCACTAATTTCAATGTCTCTGCTTCTCACATACATCTTTTATCTGTATAAAATAAATGAAAATTACAATTATTATAATATGATTCTCTTTTATTACATTCAGTATCATACTTCAAATCTACTCCTTGACAACATAATTACAGCTTTATATAAGGACAACTCTTTCTCCTTTCTACTCGAATCTCGTTACCCCTTTTTCCGAGAATTATTCTTACTTTATTAATTTTAGTTCTTTTATTATCTATTTTAATCATATATTCATTTCTATGTAACATAACTTCTCAGAGTACATAAACTCATGTATCGCTTATCATATTACTTTCTATTCTAGTTATTTGAGCTACTTACTTTATTTTAACTGACTAACCTATAATGAATATAGTCTCTATCAATTATACTAAAATTTCTCAATCAAATCCATATATTTAAACCCATTACCAGATAACTAGTCTTTGACTAATTATCTATGCTAACATAAAAGCTAACTCAAACACTTGTATCCAAGATTTTACTATTTAGTTTAAACTAAATATAACGTGCTAATCTCTTCAGTTTTTATCAACCTAAAACCATAAACAAATTTTTTTTTTTAGAATATTATGCGCTAAGCTTGCTTATTTAATTTTTGCTACTACATTTACTCTACTGTTTTTATGTCATCATGAAAAATAACTACTCACTTCAGTTAATTCATCATCTCATAATATAATGGACATCAAATCTACGTACTCTACTTTGTTTTCTCACATCTATCTATTTCCAGCCAAGTGACTTACATACACTAACTACTTTTATCTATCAGACCCTGCTCTTATCCAAATCTAATCCACCAGACAATGTAACTCAACCTAAAAGACAACATCTCTTCTTCTCAATCCATGTTAACAATTCTCTTACTACACAGTAATTCCTATTTATTTATCAAGTCATTCCTTTCCACTCAGAGTTTTCCATCAAGCAGTCAAAATTTAAAAATTCGATAACATTACTCATTTCTACTTTAACGATTGTCTCTTCTCTTTTTTTTTCTTCCATTTACATGTAAACTATACTTTTCTCTGCTCTTTCCATTCCTACTCTAACTACCACACAATCTATCAAGAGATAAATACTATTATCTAGTACCTAATATAACTCTTCTATATCAATCGCGCTCTTCGCTTTATTAGTACTCTGTCTTTCTGCTCTTCTAGATACTCACCGCTTCTTACTACCACTTCATAGCTGTTCATCGTCCACATATTAAATACGGTATTCTTTCGCAATTATAAGCCTAATCTCAAATTCTTTTCTCTTACCGTTTTAGTCTTGGTAGTCTCATTAATTCTGTTACTCTATCTTCTAGCCATGCTTTTCTTCATAAAAGACAAGTATGGATAATATAAGTTATTGTTATTCCTACCCCCATATTAAATTCTAAATTATTTGATTTCTATAAATAATAAGAAAATATCATTCATATTCACATATCTTGCAAGCACTTTCTATCATCCATCATAAGGTATCATTTCTACTTGCATATTCTAGCATCATAACATATCATCCATACTTGCATATCCTAGGATCATAAGGTATCCTCCATACTCACATATTCTAGAATCATAAAATATCATCTATACTTACATATTCTTGAATCATAAAAGAATATCATAAAAGAACATAAGGTATACATGGAGGTACTTACTTGGAAGCTGTAGGAAGAAGACTTGATGTGTGTGTAGTGAGATGACAACTGCTCTGATACCATACTGTAACGCCCGACCCTTATCGTTAGGCGGTGGCGTTACCTTTAACCTTTTTTTTCCTTACTTACTTATATCATTGCGTATGAATCTAACATTGCAGCGGAAATGAAACATAACTAAAAGCATATGCAACGATATGGAAGTGATAACATCATATAACATCTAATAGCATCCATACTTAAATAGACTCCAAAAGAACTAGCAATTATCATGCATAAAGTAGCAACATATGACTTATTAGAAATAAGAACTAAGTCTATAGATAGCACTAAAGTGGATCGATCAGTCAAGTCACCACCACACACATTAGCCCTTCCTGCAGCTTCCCTTTCTTTAGAAATTTCTATGTTGATCTGCAACATAAGAAACCAAACTATAAGTATAAGACTTAGTAAGCTCTTTCCTACTCACTAAATCCGTACATCGCATGCATTTTAAAACATATAACATTTCATGGATAACATAAAATTCATAAGGCACATAAGATACATGAAGACATATAAACATAGAACATGTGCATTTCAAAACATTAGGATGCTCTTTAGAAAACATACTAATAATACTTTAAAATCATATACATCATCTTCTTTGGGGTCCCCGACTTTGTACCCATTCTTTCTTTTGCGCGCATACCCCTATGTAGGATGCGAGGTAGCTAATCCCGACCTACAGGGGTCTACATTCTAGGCTTACTATCTTTCAGCCTAGGGACAGCTTCGGTAGTCCAGAACCGTGGATCTTTTTCAAGATCCGGTACAAGCCATTCTTTAAAGTAAAATACATATATGCATTCTTTTCTTTTCTTTTTTTCTTTCATATCGAACATGCATTCCTTTCTTTCATTCTTTCTTTCGTATTGCATGTACTATAGACATTCAATCATTCATAATCATAAGCATACTTTCATATATAGAACATGCATTCTTTTTTTTTTCATATTGCATGTACTATAGGCATTCAATCATTCATAAACATAGGCATACTTTCATGGCATAATCATTAGCATAAATAGAAAAACATGAAAGGACCTTTCTTTTAACACATGTAAGTGAAGCAATCATCATGCTAGTTTCATCAATACATCATACTTATAACATGCTTGTCTTAATTAATGCAATATGTTAGTTTAATCTTTCTTTTCTCATCATAATACATGCTGGCCGAAACTTCATAGCAAGGATATCATAGCATAAGAGTCTTATAATCATGGAAATAAAAACATACATTACATAAGAGGTCATTTATAAGTACACTGGTAGTCTAGACTTCACTAAACACTAGTTTAGGTGCATGAATTGTACTTGAACATACTCTTAGCCTTTATTCTAGTAATTGGACAAAATTCACAGTATGTATAACATGGTATAAAAGTTCATATAACATGTAAACATAAACATATTTTACCATTAAGGTCATATACAAGCATAAAGGTAGTCTAGGCTTCATTAAACACTAGTTTAGGGGCATGCTTTATACTCGAACCTATTCTTAACCCCTATTCATGTAATTTGTTGAAACTCACAGTAGGGATTTCATAGCATAATCATTCACCTAACATTAGAATAAAAGCATATTTTTCATAAGAATACATTCACAAGTGCAAAAGTAGCTTGTACTTCACCAAACACTAGTCTAGGTGTATGATCTAGAGTTCTACTTGGATTATCATGCATATGGGCACATGTAACATTTTTCTAAACATCAATACATAGAATGAAACATGAGTTTAGGCTCAAACAACTTAGATAAGGTACTGACCATAAGGTATAAATTATTTCCATCATGAAATAAAATACCCAATCACATGCATATCATTTGATTTAACCATAAATTCATGAAGGTCTATAAAAATCTGTTTTAAGGCATAATTTAAGGTCCCTTGGCCGAATGTTACAGCGGTCCCTTAGCATAGATTCCACAAAATTTCGTGGCCTAAAACATTTATATAGCAAGGAATCAATCATTAGGATAATAGCCTACTTCATGCATCAACATTTATCCATTTCATGGCTTGGCCAAATTCTTCCAAGTCCTGTACATCATGGAGGGCATTCGAACACCATGTATCCATCATATATTCATTACAAATAGGTAGTAACAATTTCATGAACTCTTCCTTTAAGTTTTTGGACATAGAAAAGGGGGTACCCCTTTATGGCCAAAACTTCCCTCAACGATTTCTTCCATTTTCTTTCACCCAACATCACAAGCAACATAAAAATCATAAAAACACATAAAAAACCATTATGTTGCAGGTGAGGGAGTCTTACCACTTGTTCTTATGTTCCCAAAATATCTTCAAATTTTGGAGAAGAAAAGACCTCATAAACTCTAGCACTCCTCTTGTTCTTCTCTTCTTTTAGTCCGGTTTTCTCTAGGAGGTGATGGACTTGAAAATGGTAGCAAGGGGACCAAGGATTTCGGTGAGGAAGAGGAGGAAGGAGAAGAGTTTGGTGGAGAGAAAAGGGAAAGGTTTCTTGGTCGAAATGCATTAGGCATTTCCTCCTCTTCATGGCCTTTTATGATGAGTAAAGAGGCAAGCACCTCTTTAATGGTGTCTCTTCATCTTCTTTGTGTCTCATCATCTTCTTTCCCACTTATGTATAATTCCCCATCCTCTTCTAATAGCACTTCCTTACTAGGTGAATTGGTTAGTACATGCATGGTTGTAACATAGGTGCATGCACTTTATTTTTATTTTATTTTTATTTTTATTTTTCCGTATTTTCGAAAATTCCCCTAAAATTCACCCATGATCATGCTAATATTCCTAATTAAAATCTATTTATATTTATATTAAATTATACCTAAAATCCACTAATAACCATGGTACTAGAAAAGCCCATATAAGGCCCATTAGTACTTAGCTTTTCTATTTAAATGGGGAAATCATGGATAACTAGGCTAAAGTTCATACTAGTATCTCTAGGTTCCTCGAAACACTATCTAAACATGATCAATATTTTAAAGAAAATATTGAGAAGATTTTCCGGGTCGTTACAGATATTTAAAACCAAAAACACGCATGGGCACACAATTGTTATCAATTCTATCATTCAAACGAACATTTTTAGCATTCATGGAAAAATTTGAAGCATAAGTAGAGTTAGAGGTTACCTCCCTTACCCTTGGGGCTCCCCTTTGATGAGTGCTCCTTTTTCTTTCTTCTTTTTCCCATTTCCTAAGGTGCTCCATCTTCTTAAACTCTCTACTTCTTGGACATTTTGTATGATAATGCCCGAGCTCCCCGCATGTGAAACATCGAATTCTCTTTCTTTTGTTTTGAGCTTCCTCATTCCTACAACCCATATTAGATTTAATTGGAATGACTTTGGGATTAGAAGTTACCTCCTTTTTACCTAGTGGCCACTTATCCTTGTAGTGCCCCTTTTTATTGCAACCAAAACATATAATATGTTCTTTTGATTTAGCTTTGGTGGAGGAGGAAGTCTTTTCTTGCTCTAGTGGGGATGAGGGTTTCTCCTCCCCCTCAATTCTTGATATTGATACTTCTTCTTTTTCTTCTGACACAAAAGACTCTTTTTCACTTGATCCCTCCTCATCACTTGATAATTCTCTTTCTCTTTGGTTTTCTTGGACACTTAAGCTTATTTCTCTGGGCTCCTCTACTCCTTGAGTTTGTGTAGGGTTCTTACGACACTTTTCCAATTTATTCCACAACTCATATGCATTCTTATAATTGCCTACATCACCCAAAATATTAGCAGGCAAAGTATTAACCAGAATATTGATTACCTTCTCATTGGCCCTTGCTTGTTCTTGTTGCTCCTTGGTCCAATACCTAGGCCGGAGCTTCTTTCCATGCTTGTCCTTAGGGGTCTCGAATGGTTCCTCTAGCACCATTACGCACTCCCAATCTATGCCGAGCCACATCTTTATTCTAGATTTCCAATAATCAAAGTCTTCATGCTCATACGGTGGTGGTGAGTTTAAATCTTCCCCAAGTTTGTCTTCCATCATTCTTTTTCCTCTAGCGTATGCTCCCTCGACGGTTAGTCCGATCAAGAGCGGTCCTTTGCTCTAATACCAACTGATGGATCGTCTAAGCATGCTAGCGGGGGATGAATAACACTTTTTCATTGTTTTGATCTCTACAAAGTCGTTAGCGTAGCGGAAACAATAATATGCAATGTAAATCAGAAATAAAACAATGCTAACAACCTGATTTACTTGGTATCCACCCCGGTCGGGTGACTAATCTAAGAATCCTTCGGTGGATCAACTCCCGGATAACCTCCGGCTAGATCTGTCGCTCCTTGTGGGTGGACAAACCTCGCCACAACACTTCGGACGCTCTCTGATCACAATAGACTACTAACACACTTTACCCAAGCGAGTTTTGTCAAGCAAGTTAGTAGGAAACGATCCCCTTTAAATAGGGCTCGAATCTGAAACAGTCGATACTAGTCGACTGCCCCTCGGGCAGTCGACTGGTCCCACTCAGATTCGACCGTTACAGTACAATGTTCGAATCTGCCAGCCTATTTAACCTTATACCAGTCGACTGGCCATGGGCCAGTCGACTGGTACACACCTAAGCCTAGGGTTTCACTCCTGAGTACAAATCGCTCCGCACTCAATCCCTCCCGGCATAGCCCCTGAGTACAAACACACATACTCAGACCCTCACAACTTAGTTGACTCTTCATCAGCAGCCTTGACTGTTGCCTTCACACACTCTTCATCTTCGGCCCTCGTCCCTCGGATGCGCACGCAAGCCTCGAGCTTGCCTCCATGCCACCCGTCACATACACCTCGATGTCCGCGTCCCTCGGCTCATCATCCCTGCTATCTAATGGTCCCTCGGATGCGCCCGCAAGCCTCCATGCCATCCTTCACCTGAAGACAGCAACCAAGTCCAAGTGTACCTGTACACCTGCACACTCATGTACACATATGAGAACAACACACATCCTAACTTAGCCATATTGCCCACACATCAAAATATCATGATCCTCTAGATCAACTCAGGGTCGATTGCCACAACACAGTAGGCGTCGGTTCGACCTAGGGTTCCATTTGGGAGACCCGAAGTCAGAACCAAGACAACTACGACTGTAAAAATCTAACATTTCTTGCCTTGTTTGTTGTGGAACTAACCTTGGATGCAGGGACCAAAGGAACGTGTTTCTGCAGCTCAGAACACCCCAAAGGAGAGGGGCAGCAGCTGGGCTAGGCACCCGGGAGGTCCCGGGCGCCCAAGGTCAAAGCCAAACGAGCAGTTGAGCAAGAATTGCTTCAAAAGCATACTGGGCCAGGCGCCCCTGATGGTCCCGGGTGCCCTCATGGTCCCGGGCGCCCTGGGTCCAAGCCAAGTTGTGATCGAAGCAAACTCAGCCGTGAAGCCAAGCAGACCAAGTCAACTGAGGGCGCCCCCGGTGTCCCGAGCGCCCCCGTCAGCTCCAAGGCTGATTCTGGAGGGATAAGCGCTGACCGAGCTTCGGATGAGGTTTCTCGGATCCGGAGGCATGTGTCAGGCGCCCCCAGCGTCCAGGGCGCCCCCAGGAGTGCTATAAAAGGGGCTCAACCCCAAGGCTTCAAGAGATCAATTTTCCAACGCCTCTATGCTCTTCGTTCAAGTGCTCTGCTGCGGAAACCTCCGATCTCGAGATTCTAGCGCCGACGACGACCCTCTGCTCCGACGTACGATCCACACCGGGCGTCGGTAACGAAGAGTATAATTTTCCTTATTGCACTACTATTGTAACAATCTTTGTAAAACCTTTTGCGCGAATATAGAATTGCTCGCAGTAAATGGTCAAGGACCGTGTGCCTTGGAGTAGGAGCCACCCACGACTCTGAACCAAGTAAATTCACTTGTGTTCCGTGTGTTTCATTTCAATTCCACTGCGTATTCTCTTCTATTAAACCGAAAGATTTTCACAATATTCACCCCCCCTCTATCGTGTTTACTCAATCCAAAAGAGTGCGCAGGGTGCGCAGGTTACACATATGGACTTAGCTGGACGGCCTCAGTACGGTGAAGGGTGGCATGGAGACAAGTTGGAAGCTTGTGTGCACCCGAGAGACCTTGGAGAGCAGGGACGATGAGCTGAGGGGCGCGGACTTTGAGGCATGCGTGTAGGATGGCATGGAGGCAAGCTGGAGGCTTGCGTGCATCCAAGGGACGAGAGCCGAATATGAAGAGGGCGTAGTCGAGGTTGTTGTTGAGGAATTAGTTGAGTCGTGAGGGTACGAGTGCTGTGTGATTGTACTCAGGAAATCCTAGGGTTCGAGTGCGGAGTGGAATGTACTCGGGAAGGGTAACCTTAGGTGTGTGAGTAGACCAGTCGACTGGCCTGGGGGCAGTCGACTGATGAAACTAATAGAAGGGTTTTGGCTGGGGACCAGTCGACTGCTCCCAGAGCAGTCGACTGGTAGCGGCTGGTGAGCTGGCTGAAAATTCGATCGTTGGGGTTGCAACGGTCGATTTTCAGTGGACCAGTCGAATGCCCTGGGAGCAGTCGACTGGTGGCGAGGGTTTCAGCTTTGAGTCTATTTAAAGAGGCTCGGGTTTGGCTGAAGACTCTTGACGAATTTTGTCTTGGTTAAAGGCAAAATAGTAGTCTTGGTGCTTAGGAAATGTCAAGGTGCTGTGGCGAGGTTTCTCCACCCACAAGGAGCGACAAGGGCTAGCCGAAGGTTATCCTGGGAGTGATCCACCGACGGATTCTTGGATTAGTCACCCTTAGGGGTGGATACCAAGTAAATCTTACTGTTAGCATTGCTCTTTACATTGTTAGTTTTGTTTTATTGTATATTCCTCTTCCGCAACTAACCGTATAGGAAGAAAGAGTTCGAAAAGTGCTATTCACCCCCCTCTAGCATACCGTACAAGATCCAACACTCAATAGCTGAAAGACGTGTCTACACCTCGATATGACGAAGGTCGCTCTCCAACCGCAGCTCCTCAAATATGGTGTCTATGGTCTCCTCAATGCAAGGACCCTACCCCGAAGGTCCTCATCCTCATCATCCTCAGGGGCAGCTACAACAGCCTATCCAGCCCCGGGTCATGCTCGCGGTCCCTCTCCGACCTGACGTCCATCAATCCATCTAATGGCCCCGAACTCACCCGTCATCCCAGACTTGGAGAAGGAACGCGCCGAAATTCTGGAATACTTGACAGTCATGGGTTCCACCTTCCCTCAGGAGACATCTATACGCATGGAGGCAAGCCACTTTGTAATGATATAATCGAAAGGCATATGGATTGTACTATGCACAGATTGAGTAAAATGTATGATGGAATGAAAGATGTTAAGGGAAATATTGAAATCAAGACCCTCTTGAAGAGCATAAGTCATGAAGAACTAGGAAGGTCTGATAGTCGCAAAGATACGAGACATGATTGGCAAAAGACAGTTTATGATGACTTTATAGAGAGATAGTCCTCAGCTGAGAGCTCAAGAGTAGAAAAGGTGTTACCGTTGGCATAAGGACCATCCGGACAAGGACGATGGAAAAAGTGCTGATATATAGAGTCGATGGAAATATTCTCAAAAGGTGGAATTAAAAGCTCAGGAAATGTAGGAAAAAAAACAATGTCACTAGTAGAAGGACGATAAGCGAGGAACACCTGAAGAACCTCATAATTGAAATCTAGATTTTGTTTTGCCACTCTAGTTTTATAACTAACTCCATCAGAGGTATGTAGATTGTTGTAAAATTTCGAAACCAAACCTACATTGACTCCTCTTTCACAATAAATAATGGACTCTAGTATATATATATTTCAATGATCTGAAATACATCAAAACAATGATCATGGAAGTACTGACGATCAAGGGATCTAGGTGCTATGAGTTTGAACACATTTCTACCAAACGCCTGTTGATAAGCGGCATTTGGAAAGCGGGCATCCGTAGGTGGCTGAGGGCGAGAAGGCCCTACACCCGCCTCATCTACCCGCTATTTCTTCCTATTATGATCAACCAAATGCAATCCAAGATATGAATACGATGTGAAGACAATATATTGATGCAATGTGAAATTAGGGTTAGGGTAAATGAGGAACAAGGTGGAACGATGAATGCAGGCAAAAGATGGAACACAATGCAAACACATGAACAAAAGAAACACCAAAGACAACTTGCTTAGCCAAAACCCAAGATAAGTAAGTAAGGAAAAGAAGAAGAAGATAAAGTTAGGGTTTACTTTGGTGTCATTCGGTGTAGAAGAAGCTGGAATAGAGGGAAGAAGTCACCGCACGAGTGCTTATGAGTGCTTGTGAGACGCGAGTGTGCAGCAGTAGAGCATCAAGAGAAGGAGGATGCACATTGAGAGAGGGAAGGGACGGCTAGGATTTGAGAGTGTGAGCACGCGAGAGACGGGTTTTGGGAGATTTGGGATGGCGACTTGCTTTTAGGGCATGAGGTAAGTGACAGTATGGGGTTTGGTGAACCACTTTAATACCCGTAATTGATTAAGCAATTGATTATGACCCTGTTAAATCGATCCATTGATCGATTACAGGAGTGTGTAATCGATCGGCTGATCGATTACGGGAGTGTGTAATCGATTATCCGATCGATTATGACCATTCGTAATCGATCAAATGATCGATTAAGCAGCATTCTGTGCCTGCGAGAGAAAGTGCTCAAATCGATTAGGGAATTGATTCAGAGAGGTTCTGTGGAAGGATGTAGACCCACCAATCGATTGGAATAACTGATAAATGCCAAGATTTGTACTAAATCGTGGCATCCTATGTGTTTAGGCAAGATCACATGTCTCCAAAGGATTGAATATTTGTTCCTTTCCTTAAAATGTCCAATCATGATCTTCGAGCTAAATACACATTAGTGGAGTACTGGTCTTCCCCATGATTGGTCAAGTTAATGATTTATGGTGAATCTAATCTTTTTGCTCAAAGTAATGCATTATAACAAGCATTATGAGCAAGAGGAATAACCCTAACATCTCACTCTCATCTAGAAATGCACAAGCAAGGGGAAGACCTATGTTCTTGTGAGATGCATTTGAATGCAAGTGAGTTGAGTATCTTGAAGTGATCATGGAGGATTATTAAATATAGCACCTTCCTAATTCTCTTCGCAAGTAACTAAATTTAGATTCTGGAAGAGGTTTGGTGAAAAGATCCGCAAGATTTGATTTTGACTCAACATATTTAAGAACAATATCACCACTAGACACATGATCTCTAATAAAATGATGTTTAATTTCAATATGCTTGGTTCTTGAATGATGATGGTCAAGTTTATGGTACTCACATTGTAACAAAAAAATTGCACATTTTTATAGATGAGTTTATAATCTTCTAAGGTATGAGTCATCCATAATAATTGAGACACACATTCACCCATAGCTATATATTCGACTTCGGTTGTGGAGAGTGCTACACAATATTGTTTTGTACTTGACCAACTCACCAAGGAGGATCCCAAAAATTAGCACCCACCACTAGTGCTTCTCCGATCCAATTTACACCCGGCATAATCCGAATCGGAGTATCCTACAAGATCAAAGGTTTCGGTTCTAGGGTACCACAAACCCACACTTTGAGTGCCTTTAAGATAGCAAAGAATCCGTTTGATTGCACATAGATGTGATTAGTTGGCATAATCTTGATACCTTGTACACATACCCACGGCAAATAATATGTCGGGTCTACTAGCCGTGAGATAGAGGAGACTACCTATAGCACAATGATATATTTTGGGATCAACTTCTTTACCTTCAATATCATTGTCTAACTTAGTGTTAGTTGCCATAGGGGTAGATGTTTCCTTTGCACTTTCCATACCAAATTTCTTAATGATTTCATTTACATATTTGGATTGATGAATATATATGCCATTTTTTGTTTTTTGTTTGTTTAATTTGCAAACCTAAGAAAAATGTTAATTCACCAACTAAGCTCAATTCAAACTCACTTTCCATGTGATTTATGAACTCATTTAGATAGTCTTTGTAACGCCCGTAAAGTCCTCTCAATTTTTACATAAACACTAATATGAATATTAGTATAATTCTTAATGGATTGTAGGTGGAATTCTAGTATAATTCTTAATGGGCTTATGTGGGCTTTTCAAAAAATAAATAAATAAATAAAAGGGGAAAGAACCAAAAAGTAGCATTTGCCAAGGTTTGAAACTTGGACCTTAGATGGTAGCAAAGTCTTATGATACATGGGCTAACCAGTAGCCCTAGTAGGGGTTTGATGTTACAGAGAAAAGGAAAATTATGGTTAAGGGTAGGGGATGTGAAGAGGCGCCATGTGAAGAAGGTGAAGAGGCACTTGTGAAGAGACAAAAGACATCATATATTGTTCTCTTCTTCCTCCTTCATCCACCCCCACCGAATCTCCCTCTCCCTCTTCCATTTCCAAAAATCTCATCTAGGGTCTCTCCCTTAGAAAGCTTCACAAGGGAGATCTCTTGAAGACTTAAGACCCCTTATAAGGCGAGAAGAGCAAAGGAGATCCTAAGAGCAAGGAGGTCTTCATCGCTCTCAATTTAAGGGTATATAGATTGGTGGTAACCAAGCAAAAGAGGTAAGCCTCCCCTCACATGTAGTATAATTGCTTTGGGTGTTATGTTGCTTAAATCTTAGAGTAGGCCCCTTGAAGGTTTCGGCCAAGTCCTAAAACTATCATTAGGATCAAGTTAAACCCCCAACTATGCTTGCTAATGATTTCCTATGATATGATATGTGTTATATGAATGTTATATGCTTTTTATGTCACATATGGTTGCTTGAAGGTTTCAGCTAAGTCCTAGTTTTAGGTGTAGGAGGAGGCTAAAAACCCTAAGTATGCTTCCTATTGACTTAAGAGATCAAGAACATATTCCATGATTCATCAAATGACATAATAATGTTGGCATGCTTCTATGTTACTTTATGATTATGTTAGGCCTTATTCATGTATGCTTTATGTATGATGATTATGTTTAGGCCCTTTAGGGCATACCTATGTTATGCATGACTTATGAATGATGGAATGCCTAAAAGATGCTAAGAGCATTCTTTATGAAAAGAAAGAAAATATGATAAGCTATTTTACTTTTGTATGGGGTTCTACCGGACCCTAAAAAGGTCCTTGGAATGGGCTCCTACGTTGCCCCAGGCCGAAGGTTGCCTAGTTCTCTAGTAGGTCGGGATTAGCTACCTCGTATCTACTTAAGGGATGCGCGCAAATTATGAATGTGGTACAATGTTGGGCCCTTATGTTGAGAGTTATGTTCAAGCACTTATACATATATGTTATCAAAGAAACATCCCTCATGCATAAAGAAATTTATCTCATATTATGTGCCTACTTGAATTACAATACTTGAAGTTGAAGTACTCTTGTGATATGAATCTTCTTTCCATATGTTGTTGTTTAACTTTCACTATGTTCAATTCATGACGCATGATTTTTGTGAGTAGGAAAGGATCTTACTAAGCATATGTGCTTATAGTTTAGTGTTTTCCTTATACTGCAGAAAAGGGTAAGGGCATGCTAAACTAAAGGGAGTAGAAGGAGGGCAAAGATGTGTGCGGTAGTGGCATGGTGGAAGTGATCCTATTACTTATGCTTGCTTATGAATCAAGAATTTACCCATGTCTTAAGTTTCCGCATTGTTACACTTGTTGATGCTAGATTATCATACTAATATGCCATACTATGTTTTATGTTTCGTCGTACAGTACAATATGCTATGCTATGTTTTGTGTTCATTTCTAAAATACGATATTTCCACAACTAGTACTTGTCATGGAATTCATGTTTAGAGATTGCTTGTTTAAAGACTCAATATGAATTATGTAACATGCTCTAGGGTGTTAGAGTTTGATGCCTACATAGTTCGATTCATACCTTTAAATTCCATGTGTAAACTCTAAAACCTATGTTAATGCTCACCTATTTTTATGGGGTGTTCTTACTCACATGCCACAGGTTAGGCAGTAGGTTGTAGTGAGTCTAGGGTTCCTCTCATATAATGTCATGCTAGCTTAGTAGTACATTCCCCATCTAGAGTCTCATATGCCCTAAGTTCACATGATTGCGTAATGTACTTCTTGAATTAAAATTCTTGAACCAAGTTGTGCACATGAATACCAAGCATGCTCCCATGTTTTAAGATGTGTTTACATGTTTTAAATTGTTCTATTGCATTAAGGTATATATATATGTATGTATGTTCGTGTAGCACCGCCTTTTCCTTTTTATAAGGTGAGGAGGGGCGGGCATTACAGGTTGGTATCAGAGCAAAGTTTGCCCTTCCACTACACACACATCAAGCCTTCCTCCTGCCGCATCCAAGTAAGAAACTCTATGCATACCTTACTTTCTTTTTATGATAAAGAATGCTTCTAGATTGAATATGCGTGAATGTATGAATGAATGACAATAATCTTATACTAGCTTTACTTGTCATTTTATGAAGAAAAGCATGGCTAGAAGAGGTAGTAACAGAACCAGTGAGACCGTACCACCGCATGACCTGATGCATCTAGTGACTGATCTCCAGCGTCAGTATACTGAGCAACAGCAAATCATTAACACCAGCAAGGGAGCCCTACAACTCCACCAGTGAACCAGACTGTGATACCGATGACGCCTACAGTTACACTAGCACCACCGGTAGGCACTGCCACTGTAGTACGACAAGAAGCTTATCTAATTCAGTGGCAGAGGCTGAAGCCGGAGAATTTCTCAGGTGCTTGTGAACCGTGGGATGCCCAAGCCTGGTTAAAGATGGTGGAAAGTATAGTGGAGCTGCTAGACTGGCCTGAACATGAAAAGATTAAGTGTGCATCATTCTGCCTTTCTGGAGATGCCAGAATGTGATGGGAAAGGGTCAAGGCCAAAAGACAAGTGAACCAAATGAAATGGATGGACTTCGAATATGATGGAAATGGAGCTGATTCCACTTGACCTTATAGGGACATCCATTCCATGACCTAGGCTTAAGTACTAAACGATCCAATAAATTGAATTTATTGGAGAGCCAAGAAAAGAACCAAGAAATTCTTATCAGCTCTAAGAGCACAAAAGATGTTAGACAAGAGATGCATTGGGTATCTAGCACATGTGGTCAACACAAGTCAAGCAAAGGACCAGAAGCTAGAAGAGGTCAGAGTTGTATGCAACTACCCAGAGGTATTCCCCGAGGAATTACTAGGGTTAGCCCCTGATAGGGAGATTGAATTTGAGATCGAACTGATTCCTGGTACTAACCCGATCTCTAAAGCACCTTACCGTATGGCGCCGGCTGAATTGGAAAAGCTTCAGGGACAGCTACAGGAGTTACTCGACAAAGGACTTATTTGCCCTAGTCACTCTCCATGTGGAGCTCCAGTAATGTTTGTGAAGAAGAAAGATGGAACAAGGAAGTGCCCTTAGTAAAGGTCATATGGCGAAGTCAATGGGTTGAAGAGGCCACCTGGGAGCGCGAGGACGATATGAAACAAAGTACCTAGAACTATTCTAAGTTTGAGGACGAACTCTTTATAAGGTATGGGGGATTGTAACCCCCGTAAAGTCCTCTCAATTTTTACATGAACACTAATATGAATATTAGTATAATTCTTAATGGATTGTAGGTGGAATTCTAGTATAATTCTTAATGGGCTTATGTGGGTATTTAAAAAATAAATAAATAAAAGAGGAAAGAACCAAAAAATAGCATTTGCCAAGGTTTGAAACTTGGACCATAGATGGTAACAAAGCCTTATGATGCATGGGATAACCAATAGCCCCAGCAGGGGTGTGCTATTAGAGTGGAGAGGAAAATTGAGGTTAAGGGTAGGGGATGTGAAGAGGCACCATATGAAGAAGGTGAAGAGGCACTTGTGAAGAGACAAAAGGCATTATAAATTGTTCTCTTCCTCCTCCTTCTTCCACCCCCCACCGAATCTCCCTCTCCCTCTCCCATTTCCAAAAATCTCATCTAGGGTCTCTCCCTTAGAAAGCTTCACAAGGTAGATCTCTTGAAGACTTAAGACCCCTTATAAGGCGAGAAGAACAAAGGAGATCCTAAGAGCAAGGAGGTCTTCATCACTCTCAATTTAAGGGTATATAGATTGGTGGTAACCAAGCAAAAGAGGTAAGTCTCCCCTCACCTGTAGTAGGCCCCTTGAAGGTTTCGGTCAAGCCCTAAAACTATGATTAGGATCATGTTAAACCCCCAATTATGCTTGCTAATGATTTCCTATGATATGATATGTGTTATATGAATGTTATATGCTTTTTATGTCACATATGGTTTCATGAAGGATTTGGCCAAGTCCTAGTTTTAGGCTTAGGAGGAGGCTAAAAACCCTAAGTATGCTTCCTATTGGCTTAAGAGATCAAGAACATATTCCATGATTCATCAAATGACATAATAATGTTGGCATGCTTCGATGTTACTTTATGATTATGTTAGGCCTTATTCATGTATGCTTTATGTTATGCTTCATGTATCATGATTATGTTTAGGCCCTTTAGGGCATACCTATGTTATGCATGACTTATGAATGATGAAATGCTTAAAAGATGCTAAGAGCATTCTTTATGAAAAGAAAGAAAATATGATAAGCTATTTTACTTTTGTATGGGGTTCTACCGGACCCTAAAAAGGTCCTTGGAATGGGCTCCTACGTTGCCCCAGGCCGAAGGTTTCTAGTTCTCTAGTAGGTCGGGATTAGCTACCTCGTATCTACTTAAGGGATGCGCGCAAATTATGAATGTGGTACAATGTCGGGCCCTTATGTTGAGAGTTATGTTCAAGTACTTATACATATATGTTATCAAAGAAATATCCCTCATGCATACAGAAATTTATCTCATATTATGTGTCTACTTGAATTACCATACTTGAAGTTGAAGTATTCTTGTGATATGAATCTTCTTTCCATATGTTGTTGTTTAACTTTCTCTATGTTCAATTCATGACGCATGGTTTTTGTGAGTAGGAAAGGATCTTACTAAGCCTATGTGCTTATAGTTTAGTGTTTTCCATATACTGCAGAAAAGGGTAAGGGCATGCTAAACTAAAGGGAGTAGAAGGAGGGCAAAGATGTGTGTGGCAGTGGCATGGTGGAAGAGATCCTATTACTTATGCTTGCTTATGAATCACGAATTTACCCATGTCTTATGTTTCCACATTGTTACACTTGTTGGTGCTAGATTATCATACTAATATGCCATACTAAGTTTTATGTTTAGTCGTACAGTACAATATGCTATGCTATGTTTTGTGTTCATTTCTAAAATACGATATTTCCACAACTAGCACTTGTCATGGAATTCATGTTTAGAGCTTGCTTGTTTAAAGACACATTATGAATTATGTAACATGCTCTAGGGTGTTAGAGTTTGATGCCTACATAGTTCGATTCATACCTTTAAATTCCATGCGTAAACTCTAAAACCTATGTTAATGCCCACCTATTTTTATGGGGTGTTCGTACTCACATGCCATAGGTTAGGCCGTAGGTTGTAGTGAGTCTAGGGTTCCTCTCATATAATGCCATGCTTGCTTAGTAGCTCATTCCCCATCTAGAGTCTTATATGCCGTAAGTTCACATGATTGCATAATGTACTTCTCGAATTAAAATTCTTGAACCAAGTTGTGCACATGAATACCAAGCATGCTCCAATGTTTTAAGATGTGTTTACATGTTTTAAATTGTTCCATTGTGTTAAGGTATATATATATATGTATGTATGTTCGTGTAGCGCTGCCTTTTCCTTTTTATAAGGTGAGGAGGGGCGGGCGTTACAGTCTTTGTTTGTAGACCCACAAATAATGTCATCTACATAGACTTGGGCCACAAAAATATCTTTCCCACTAGTCTTTAAAAATAATGTAGGATCAATTTTTCCTCTATGAAAACCTTTTGATACTAAGAATGTTGGCAACCATTCATACCAAGCACGAGGTGCTTGTTTTAGTCCATACAATGCCTTCTTAAGCTTGTATACTTGGTTTGGAAATTCTAAATCTTCAAATCGCGGTGGTTGCTCAACATAGACTTCTTTTTTGATAAAACCATTTAAAAATGTTGATTTTACATCCATTTGATAAAACATAAATCCTTTATGAGCGGCAAATGCCAACATCATCCTAATAGACTCTTACCGAGCTACCGGTGCATAAGTTGTTGTGAGCGGGTGCATGTCGACAAGGATACGAGTTCGTAAAATTTTAAATTTTTAGATGCAGCGGAAAAATTTTCATAAAATAATTTCCTAAATTATTTTAACTTCGAATCTAGCATGCAACCTTATGGTGTGTTGACATAATCATAAAATAAAACTTTGCGGAAAAGTAAACTAATTTACTTTATACCTTTCGTAACTCGAAGAAAGGGACGAGATCCAACCGTAGCGTCCCTTGGAAGCTCCGCCTCTATTCGCGTCCACGCCGAGTTCTCTTCAAGATGACTTCGCAAAGCCACGAGTTTTGTGCCGATGAGAACTACTAGATTCTCTATAGGCACAACAAAGAAGAACAAGAGAATAAATAGGAAACTAACCACCAAAGAAACGGAATCGAATTCCGAGAGGGAAGGAGATGTGATCCGCTTCTTCTTCTTCTTGGTTGGCTTCTCCTTCTTCTTGATAGCTCACGGCAACCAAGGTTGGGAGGAGGTGCGCCGGCCCTAGCACACAAGAGGGGCCGCTGGCCCTAGATGACTCAAGGTGGGCGTCGGCCCTAGGTGGGGAGAAGGGAAGGCGAAGAGAATAAAGAGAGAGAGAGAGAGAGCTCTATATCAATACTCGATTATTGATTAGGAATAAAGGCTTCCCTTTGGTTCCTTATATAGTTACTTCTCCGTTGCCAAGTCTCCTCTTAATTGAATTAACGGAATTAGTTATAAGAATTTTATCTTATAAAATTTCTTATGACTTATTCCGTTATGCCTAGTTTTATTATAACCAACTTTATAATAAAACTAATTAGTTATCATAAGAAATTTATCCTATAAATTCTCTTATGAATTATTCCGTTTAAATCAAGTTTTATTATAACCAATTTTATAATAAAACTAATTAGTTATCATAAGAAATTTATCCTATAAATTCTCTTATGAATTTTATTATAACTAACTTTATAATAAAACTAATTAATCTCTCCTTTTATTATGGAATAAATTTTATAAGAAATTTATAAACTTTCTTATTATGGATAAATCAATTCATAATTGATTTTATAAAATTAAAATAAACCATTCCATGGATCATTTTAATTTCCATAAAAAGAATAAATTTCTATAAATTTATTTATATAAATTTCTTTACACAAATTATTTATCCATAATTTATAAAACAAATCGCACTAGATTTATTTTATTAATTAAACCAATTAAATTGGTTTCTTCCCTTTAATGTGGCCGGCCACAACAAAGAGGTTTGGCACCCTCTTTGGCCGGCCAAACCAACCCGAACCGATCGCGAATTAAACTCATTTAATTCGCCCAATAAGCCTTCAAAAGACTTAGCCATTTTAGCTTCCATTGCGCCTCTGATAAATTCAGATTCGACTTATTTCTCTTGATCGGAAAATCCAATTTTCAACTCGTTTTAAATCCCTCGGATTACTCGTAGTGCGTGTGACTAAATAGGCTTTCGATTTATGTTGGCCGTCTATAATTAACTAATTATAGAACGATCATGAGTGGCACCTAGTAGTACATCATGATCCCCAATTAATCGAAAGATCAACGGTTTGACCTCAGAAGAAATTATTCTGAAACCCTTCAGCAGCTCTAATGATTCGTGCCCCATTCCCTTCACCATCTTATACCCACTTGGTTCAGGACACGGTCTATTTGTGTCAGTCCCCACTAGGCTGACTACGTCACACCTAGACCAAGTTCTGTCTTTCTCGTCCTTTGGATTTCTAATTACTCTCATGTATTTTAGAGACTCACACTCCAAACATGATATACTCTGGCCAGAGGTTTTGAGTAACAATCCGACGATAGGCCTGGGTATACATCTCCTCGCATGGAGTGGTGAATCCTTTGTAGGCTGTTCAAACATCTTCGGGCACTTCGGCTTATACCCAATCATCCTGGGTCCACACCTCGTTGGAGATGCTTGCTTAAGATGTTAAAGTATAAGTTTCCATGACCAGGATGACTTGAACACCGCAAGTCAAAGGAACATCACACTTAAGCCGCAGTAAGAACTTCAGTGACATATCTATATAGATAACCATATGAAGTCTTACAGCTAGTCACTCCAATGAACTAGTTCCCTTAACTAGCATCCATGTTTATCTCCGGACATCCCAATGTCATCAGCCAGTGAGAATCAGCTGATTAGAGAATAACCCATGCTAGTCTCAACAGAATTGATAGTGTCCGTATTTATCAATTCATCGACTAGGGATATTTTCAATACTTCACATTTGCACATTTAGAGATAATCACTAGTTGTGATCCCATCACAAATTCTCTTATGCTGTGAGTTGTATTGCGGACATTCAGTAGATGAGTTTAAGATTCCAATCAAATACACAAACATGTATACTCAAATAGTGAATTATCATTTATTAAAATAAATGTTTACAATCATAAGGCGATTGCCTTAGGACACTTCTCTCATATCACTAACAAACTCCCACTTGGCCTAATGCCAATCGCTACGGTATCCAATACCACAGGCTCTAACATGGCCCTCAAACTTATTTTGAGGTAAGACCTTAGTTAAAGGATCCGCTAAATTCCTTTCAGTGGGAATTTTCTCAATTTGTATATCATACCTACTTATAATCTCTCTGATCAGATGATAGCGGTGAAGCACGTGTTTGGATCGCTGATGAGACCTTGGTTCCTTTGCTTGTGCAATAGCTCCATTGTTGTCGCAGTAAACCGGCACTGCATCATCAATGGTTGGAACCACGCCAAGTTCGGAGACGAACTTCTTGATCCAGACTGCTTCCTTTGCTGCTTCCGAAGCTGCGATATATTCCGCTTCCGTGGTGGAATCCGCTACGGTGTCTTGTTTGAAACTTTTCCAACTTACTGCGCCTCTATTCAAAATAAATACGTATCCAGACTGAGATTTGGAGTCATCCTTATCTGTCTGGAAACTGGCATCTGTATACCCACGTATTACCATATCTACTTCTCCATATATTAGGAACACATCCTTAGTTCTTCTTAAGTACTTAAGGATTGTCTTAATAGCCGCCCAATGATCCATTCCTGGATCCGACTGGTATCTGCTTGTGATGCTCAAAGCATACGATACATCGGGCCTTGTACATATCATAGCATACATGATAGATCCTATCGCGGATGCATAAGGAATCATATTCATGCAAATCCTCTCGTCTTCTGTGCGCGGACACATAGACTTTGAAAGGTTGATCCCATGCCTGATGGGAAGGTAACCTTTCTTGGATTCCGACATACTAAACCTTTTTAGCACTCGGTCTATATATGTAGACTGCGAAAGACCAAGCAACCGTTTTGATCTATCTCTATAGATTCTAATCCCAAGGATATAGGTTGTTCTCCTAGGTCTTTCATGGAGAAAGTTTTGGACAGCCAAATTTTAACTGTCTGTAAGACTGATATATCGTTTCCTATAAGTAAGATGTCATCGACATATAATACTAGGAATACGACTGCACTCCCACTAACCTTCTTGTACACACAAGGTTCTTCTAGATTTTGTGAGAAATCAAACTTTTTGATTGTCTCATCAAAACGGATGTTCCAGCTCCTAGATGCTTGCTTCAGTCCATATATGGATCGTCGAAGCTTGCATACTTTGGTTTTATCAACCGATGTGAAACCTTCGGTTGTATCATGTATACATCCTCAAGCAGGTTTCCGTTACGGAAAGCTGTTTTCACATCCATTTGTCATATCTCATAATCATAATGAGCTGCTATGGCTAGGAGCATCCGAATAGATTTAAGCATAGCTACTGGAGAATAGGTTTCGTCATAATCAATTCCTTTCTTCTGACGATATCCTTTTGCCACTAATTTAGCCTTAAAGGTAACAACATTACCTTCCATGTCAGTTTTCTTCTTGAAAACCCACTTGCACCCTATGGGCTTAAA
>JAGFNQ010007963.1:0-59564 GCA_024364735.1 Boesenbergia rotunda
CTTTTCGTCAAGAAGAAGGATGGGTCTATGCGTCTGTGCATAGACTACAGAGCTCTGAACAAGGTGACCATCAAGAATAAGTATCCCCTTCCTAGAATAGATGATTTATTTGATCAACTCAAAGGGGCTACAGTGTTCTCAAAGATAGACCTGCGTTCTGGGTATCATCAGCAAAAGGTTAAAGAAAGTGACATCCCCAGGACGGCCTTCAGGACAAGATGCGGCCACTACGAATTTGTAGTAATGCCTTTTGGAGTAACCAATGCTCCAGCAGTCTTCATGGAGCTGATGAACCACATCTTCAGGGCGTATCTCGATAAATTCGTCATTGTATTTATTGATGATATTCTCATATACTCACAGACTCCAGAGGACCATGCTACACACTTGAGGATAGTGCTGCAGATCCTTCAGCAGGAGAAGCTCTATGCAAAATTCTCAAAGTGTGAGTTTTGGCTAGATCAGGTGACCTTCCTAGGTCATATTGTATCCAAAGAAGGCATTCAAGTTGATCCAGCCAAGATAGAAGCAGTCAGCAACTGGTGTAGACCCAAGAATGCCAGTGAGATCAGAAGCTTCTTAGGCCTGGCAGGATATTACAGAAAATTTGTGGAGGACTTTTCCAGGATAGCCTCTCCACTCACAGCCTTGACCAGAAAGAACAAGAAGTTTGAATGGTCAGATAAATGCGAGCATAGTTTTCTAGAGCTGAAGAAGAGACTGACCAGTGCTCCCATCTTGACTGTTCCAGAGAGTGACAAGGCCTTTGACATCTACAGTGATGCATCCAAGATGGGCCTTGGAGCTGTCCTCATGCAAGATGGTAAGGTAATAGCATACCCCTCCAGACAGCTCAAGGACTATGAGAAGAATTACCCTACCCACGACCTTGAGCTAGCAGCTGTGGTTTTTGCACTGAAGCTCTGGAGACACTACCTGTATGGAGTGCAGTGCAGAATCTTCACAGACCATCAGAGTTTGAAGTACTTCTTCACTCAGAAGGATCTGAATATGAGGCAGCGTAGGTGGCTAGAGTTGGTCAATGATTATGACTGTGAAATCCTCTACCACCCAGGTAAAGCTAATAAAGTGGCAGATGCACTGAGCAGAAAATCCTGTGCGGCACTGATGTCCTTATCATCACTGTCTCTACCACTTCAGAAAGAAATAAAGGATTTTGGAGTTGAGGTAATAATTGGGCAACTTTCTGCATTGACTCTAGAGTCAACCCTGCTTGTGGATATACAAAGAAAGCAAAGTCAAGACCCAGAAATCCAGAAGATCAAGCAGGGGATCCCAGAGGCTGAAAATTCAGAGTTTCGAGTATCAGATAGTGGCATCCTCTATCTTGGAGACCGCCTTTGCGTTCCCAATGATGAGGAACTAAGAAAGAATATTTTAGAAGAAGCCCACAGTACCCCGTACTCTATGCATCCTGGTTCTACCAAGATGTACCAAGATTTAAGACAAAGGTTCTGGTGGTCTGGACTCAAGCGAGACGTGGCCAGATATATCAGTACCTGCTTGACCTGCCAGAGGGTCAAAGCAGAACACCAGAGACCAGGAGGAGTTCTGCAGCCTCTTCCCATTCCAGAGTGGAAGTGGGAAGAGATATCCATGGATTTTATCACAGGTCTCCCAAGGACCACCCATGGACACGATGCAATATGGGTGATAGTGGACAGATTGACCAAGTCTGCCCACTTCCTAGCCATCAAGTTATCGCATTCGGTAGAGCAATTAGCACAGCTGTACGTGAAAGAAGTGATCAGGCTTCACGGAGTTCCGAAGACGATCGTGTCTGACAGAGATGGGCGATTCACCTCCCATTTTTGGAAGTGTGTTCAGGACGCCCTAGGCACCAGACTTCAGTTCAGCACAGCTTTCCATCCCCAGACAGATGGACAAACAGAGAGAGTAAATCAGATTTTAGAAGACATGCTCAGGGCTTGTGCATTGGACTTTAAAGGTAGTTGGTGCAAATTTCTGTGCTTAGCTGAGTTTGCCTACAACAATAGCTATCAGGCCACCATCAGGATGGCACCTTATGAGGCATTGTATGGCAGGAAATGCAGATCACCCATATGTTGGCAAGAAGCTGGTGAGAAGAAAGAGATGAAGTCGGAACTAGGCAGCCAGACTGAGCTTATAGATGAGACCGCTCAGGCTATCCAGACGATCCGCCAGAGGATTGAGACTGCCCAGAGTAGACAGAAAAGTTATGCTGACACACGTCGTAGGCCACTTGAATTCCAAGTCGGAGATTCAGTATTTCTCAAGGTCGCTCCCATGAAGGGAGTGGTGAGATTTGGCAAGAAGGGCAAGCTAAGTCCTCGCTACATAGGACCCTACAAGATCATAAAGAGGGTTGGTAAGGTAGCATATGAGCTGGACCTACCAGAGGATATGTCAGCTATCCACAGTACCTTTCATGTCTCTATGCTAAAGAAGTGTATTCACGACCCTAGCCAAGTGATTCAGCCTCAGTCAGTACAGATCCAAGAAGATCTTAGTTATGAGAGCAGACCGACACAGATAGTGGACAAAGCAGTTAAGAGATTAAGAAACAAAGAAGTGCCACTAGTGAAGGTCATCTGGCAGAATCAAAAACATGAAGAGGCTACCTGGGAACGTGAGGACAGCATGAGAGAGAGATATCCAGAATTATTCTAAGTTCGAGGACGAACTTTTCATAAGGTATGGGGGATTGTAACGCCCCAAAATTCTCATTTTTAGTTCTTAAAGTCCTTAAAATTATTTAAAAATGGTTTAGAAATATTCTAGATATTTTTAAGAATTTTTAGAATATTTTTATGGAATTTTCCGAGTCCGTTTGGTATTTTTAAAAAAAAAAGAGAAAGAAAAAAAGGAAAAAACCACTTAAGGGCAGCCGGCGCTCGAACCCGCGACCACCACGAGACCAAGAGCGCGCACGACCAGCTGGGCTAGGGTATCAAGCACAACAAAGGATGGAGAGACTTATATTTAAGGTGTAGTTAGGTTAATCCGCCCCATAAGTATAAATAGGTAATTAAAGAGAGAAGTTTTATTTTCTCTCCTCTCCAAACCCTCACGCCGACTCCTCCTCTTCTGGGCGAAACTACACCAAGCTCTAGGGGGCCGGTCAAGGCTCTTCTCCAAGAGATTTTCTAATATTCGGAATCCCCGCGACGAGAGGAACGCGTAGGCGCGAAGAATTCTCCGAGATCTCAAGTTTCTTCCGAGCTCTAGACGTTAATCTTGGTTGTAAGTCCAAGATATCAATGTAAGTACTGCTCACCTGCAGTAAGAGGCGGTTTTTCCGCAAGAATTTCCTTTAAAAGTTTTTAAAAGAGATATTTCCTTTTTGTTTAAGTTTTTGCATGTGATCTTAGTTCATTATATGCTTATATATTTTATTGAGTGCCCTATATGAGATTAGGGACCAAGAAAAGCTATGAGAAAAGAAAAGAGAAGATAAAGATAAGAAAAGAAAAGGCCAAGGCCTTAAGAAATCCCCAAAAGTCAAGACTTAGGGATTTTAGCACGCAAGGTGCTCGAGAAAAATGCCAAGGCATTTACAGATCAGAAAGAAAAGAAAGAAAAGCTATTTTATTTTCTAAGGCCAGTACCCGGTGTCCAAGGGCGTCGTTAAAGAAATCCAGGTGTCCAATTCCAAGGTCTTGGCCCTGGTAGACCAAGGTCTGCTCTATTAGGATTGGTGGCTCGCTACCTCAACCTTTTAGGGAACGCGCATGAGATGGTACTTACGTCTTCAGTGGATCCAAGTGATTAGTATTTTCAAGTATATGCTTTAGCAAAGTTTCGAAAGTTTTAAGAAAGTTTTCAAAAGTTAAAGAATAGCTAAAGTTTCAAGATGAGCCAAGAAAAGTAAATTGAGATTTATTATTGCTTGAATATGCATGTTTTGAGTTATACATGTTCTTAGTTTTCTTTCAAGCATATAAGTATCTCATATGATTTTCATATTGTTCTAGAAGCATGTTTGCACATTTCGAGATTTTGTGAGCTAGATAGTACTTACTAAGCTTTTTGCTTACTAGATGCATTTCCTCTTATTGCAGATAAAGGTAAAGGCAAGCAATTTTGAAGGAAGGCGACGAGGCGGTGCTGAGAAAAGTGTGTGTGGTGGCTGATTTTGGAGAGATCATTGAGACGAGACAACTTAACTATTTAAATTACAATGTTATAGTTTATTCAGATTTCAAGTTATTGCATTTTGGAGTTTAGCGCACATTTGAGTTTTGGATAGTTTTACATGCTCAATTTCTTAGAGTAAAGATTCCATGACATTTCATTTAGCATACATTTCCTTATGATTGCGTTGGATGAGTAGAAGTGTGAGTAGTTTGGAATATTGATACATTGTTGAGGATATTGATGCGTGTGCCAAGATAGTGCTAGTTTTCCTTTGAATCAAGCTTTTATTGCTTAAATATGTCTAGAAAAGTTGCATTCATATTCCATAATGCTTTAGCAATGTTATAGAATCTTGCATGATGAGTTTAAATGATTAGAAGTAAAGTTTGGTACAAACTCTAGACTAAAGTTTTATATAGTTTTTCATAACTTGCTAAATCTCGCAAAAGTCCTAATTTCAAGTTTATGGATTCATTTTGATTGGCTAAATTGTTTAGAAAACTGACATAGAGTATAGAAATGGTGTCATGATTTTATATGACTCGAAAGTATGAGTTTGGTGGAGAATTGAAGCAACTGCCGAAACCTGAAAAAAACAGATTTCAGGCCTATCAGTCGACTGATACAGTATCAGTCGACTGATACCCGAAAGTTCAGTTGGGTGAGGCAGGTTTCAATAAGTGTCATTTTGCGAGTTTTTGAGAAAGGAAGTGTGACATGGTATCATGCATGACTACTTAAGTTAGAATATCATTCTTAGATGAATTTTAAAAGTTAAAAAAAAAAGATTTCCGCATTTTTATTAGTCGTGTATTGGAGTCGAGAAGTAGACAAAAGTAACGATCCGTCTAAGGTAGAAGAAGGCGGGTCGCTACAATGTCATTGCCATCAATGCCAAACTTAGCTCATTCCGAGGATCTTCCTTAGAATAGCAATCATTAATTAGTTGCTGATCTCCTTCTGCCTCTCTGTTTTTTTTCTTTTTTTGAATTAAATCACGGTGGTCATCGTCCTCCTCATTTACTTGTAGGAATCTTTCTTCGGAGGATTCGAATTCATTTGAACAGTCAATTCATTGTTTTTGGGTATGATCACAACCTACCGCATTAACATGACACGGTTATTTAAGCCTCTATGGCATAACTGAGTTTGTACTTAGATAGTAGATTGTCACATAAAAATAGAGATTGAATCTTGAGGAAACAATCCCTTAAAAAATAAAATCTCTTCTATTTAAAGAGACCGCCCATTTCATCATGATTTACTTTCTTTTTTCATTGTGGGGTCGACAATAAAAAATACCTTTGAGATGAACGAGTCATATTTTACCATTATTTGACCCTTTTTAGCATGAAAGATTTCTCACTTTGGTGCTTCGCAAATTTAGATTAATTACTTCAAATAGAAGGGAATTTGTTGATAGACAAAAAGGTTGAAAGGTATTGATAGATAGAGAAGTCCAGAAGGTCAAAATTCTTAATAGATGAAAAAATCAAACATGTTTTGATAGATAAAAAGGTTGAAGGGATACTGAGAGAGTGCTCGACGTGTCATCAAGGTTAATTAAGGAGGATGTCATGTGTTGGTTAAGGAAGATATCGAGACGAGGTTTCTAGGAAAATGAGGATAACTTGCAAGTGAGAGTTTTAGGGTGATAAGGAAAGCTTAGAGGTAAGATTTTTAGGGAAATAAGTAAGACCAAGAGGCGAGACTTCTAGGTAGTTAAAGAATATGCGGAGATGAGTTATATGTGGATCGAAGGTGAGCTTCTAGGCAGATGAGGAAAAGCAAGAGGTAAGGTTTCAAAGTAGATAAGAAAAACTTGTAGGCAGGACACTAAATTTATAGCGTATATATATCTTCATCAATATGAATATGCAAATTAATTATAATATTTTATATATTCCTTTATGTCCAAAGTTTTAAACTAAATGATTTTCACAATATAACTTAAAAGGAAAACATACTTCGCTCATAATGACCTTCAAGAAGAAACTAGAACCCCTTAAATAATTATATTTCTTTTTCTTGACATCTCTTCTTGTTTGACCTCTTTGATGAAGCAAAGGCCTATTTATAAATAGAGGGAGGACTGATAACTACCAATTTGTTGATAAATTTAGGCTCTCAAATCCATGTTTTGATCCACTTTCATATGCTTAAGATTTTACATTAGGTTTCATGAATTCTTTCTATTTTGGCTTTGAATACAATTCTTTCTATAATTGATGTATTTTGGCACTAAAATGTGAATCTAATTTTGTAGGCTTGAATGATCATGGACCTAGATCAGATTGGGTCAAACTTGAGTCAGAATTGGCTTTGATCAAGGGGATCAAGAGGTGGATCAATGTGGGTCGTCGGATCAAGAAACGGCTAGATCTGAGCCATCTATCATATGCTGACCAATCAGAGCTCAAGTTAGAGTTAATTTAAACCACATATCAAGATCTGAAGATTTGGTTCCAAACAGAGGTCATCCAGCCGTTGGATCGAGCTTAAGAGGAGCCTAAACCGTCCATTCAAGGATCACAGCAATCTGAGCCACCCGGTGTAGATCTGATCGATCTAAGCTGAGGAGGAGTAGATCCTGACCCTTGATCAAGATTTGGAAGGTTTAGTTCATATCTGAAGAGATCCGACTGTTGGATGAAGCCAGAACGATCTCAGCCGTCCAAAATTCAAAACGAGGATTTAAATTGGGAATTCCCTCTCCAGCTCTGGTCGTCGCCAGGTCGCAGAGTAGAGTTTCTAGTTTTTCTTCAGCTTGTTCATCGTTTCTTCTGGCGATCGCGCGGCCACATCAGATCTGTTTCTCCTCAAGGTTTCGAATCATCGAGGTAAGATTTCTTATTAGTTTGCTAATCGAAATTGGTTTCTGGAAAGTTTAGGTGAGGGTTTCGCCGGAGCTGCTGTTTTCGCCGATTGATCCTTGTTGAAGGCTGATTTCCATCGCCCGGAGCTGTCGAAGCAACACAGAGGGGTTCTCTAAAGGCTTTTGAGAGTTTTCGAGCTCGATCGCCAGCCAGCCAATCGAGGAGGAAGAGATCGGGGGCAGATTCCAGTCATTGATCGGACCACTGGATCGGACAGAGATGACTCTGATCGGTCCCATGACCGATCAGAAGAGGACCTGATCGGTCGGTTGACCGATCAAGAAAACCAATTCACAGCAGGCTGATCTAGAGAGTATTCCTTCGTTGATTTTTGGGCCAAGAGGGTTTCTAACTCAACCTTTGTGTAACGGCAAATGGAAGTCTTGAGTAGGAACTGATTTGATGTTTAATTAGGATAATATTTTTGTTCCAAGCATTTATGTCTTCAAGTTGTTTAGTTTGTTTTCAACTATACTCCAATTCAAGTTCTTAAGAATGTTTTGTTCTAATTTCTTTTATCCTGCAATTAGTTTCCTGCAATTACTTCCTTGCAATTAGTTCTTAAATTTCAATTCATCATTTGAATTTAATTGCTTAGTTGTTAACTAGGTTAAGTTTAGTTTCTGCAACTTCCTAAGTCATTTCTGCTTAGTTAAGTCTATTTCATTCCGAATTGCTATTTCATATTTCATTCATTATCGCAAAAACACCCATTTTATCTAGAAAACCCAAATCATCAAACGACAACAACCTTCAAGCTTGAATTAAACATTCATAACTAGTCCTTGGAAAAATACGACCCGAGACCCCTATTCTACATTTTAATCTTGCTAGCCAAGGGTTTTCAGTTTATAAATATTTAAATTTGAGACTCAACGTGACACTTGTATTGGGCTACCATCAAGGACCCTTTTAAAACCTTTCATTTTATTCCATCAATTGTACAATCAATTGTCTCTTAATATAATGCATTAAATCACATATCAGATGAATATGAGAATAATCTTTTAATCTTCTTTTAAATTCATTTGTATGAATATGAAAAGAATTGTATAATTGAGTAATTGAATAGAAATATAAATTCATATGGACATTAATATTTTTGACAGGGACGTCAAAGTAGAAGATGACAATATAGAGGCGACCCTTCTAAATGGATGTATAAAAACTTGGAGACAAGCTCTTGCGAGTTTATCGTGCACCACAGACGTCCAAGTACTTTATTTTTTTTAATTTTTTAATAAATAATTACATAATTTTTTTAATAAATCATTGTTTAATCTTATAATATAACTATAAATATCTAAATTTTTTATCTTAAATATTATAATCTAAGAGAAAAATTTGAACCCTAGAGAGAAAATCTTATTAATTTAAATTTACTATAATCCAACCCTAAATCCTAAAATCTTGAATCCTAAATACATATAATATACCACATGAATATCTAAAATTTTTATTTTCAACACTATAATGTAAGAGAGAAGCATGAACCCTAGAAGGAAAATCTTATTGACATAAATTCACTATAACTCAACCTCTAAATCATAAAATCTTAAATCCTAAATACATATAATTATCTAAAAAAAATTAATGTAGGCTTGGATTTGAATACACGTGGATTCGTATAGATGTGCAGCACCTTAATCTGTAACAAATCTATATATATATATATATATATATATATATATATATATATATATATATATAACTTTGCTTGCTGCGGACAAAACATCGTGTGCCTGTGCACGACGAGACTCTAGGCTCCTCTAATTACATGATTTATTAAAAAAAATGAAACTGAAGTGCTTCCCATGCGTGGAGGTGTCTCGGTTTGTTTTTTTATTTTTAAAAATCAATGTTTCCTCGAATAAATCCTAAATGCATATAATATACCCCGTGAACATCAAAATTTTTTATTTTGAATTCTATAACTTAAGACTGAACCCTAGAGAGAAAATCTTATATGCTTAAACTCACTATAACCTAACCCTTAAATCCTAAAATTTGAATCCCTAAATACATACATTATACCTCGTGAACATCTAAACTTTTCAATCTGGAACACTACTAATCCCGGCCTAGCTCACGGGTAGCTCGGCCGGCCAGCCTAGCGCCGCGTCTGGATGGGGTCGAGACCGAGGCCCCCGGAGTCCAGGTGAACCGAGGGGTGCAGGCGGGCAGGCGGGCCGATAGAATCCGACCTAATCAACCTACTCGAGGACATCGAGAAGCCAACCCTAACTCGAATGCACACAACGTTAACGGAGGCTCAAGGGACTGGCCGACGAAGGCCCGACCCAAGGAGTTCCCGAACCAGGGAGTCCTTGAACTCCCAACCGCTCGACCCTGGGTTAGGTCGAGAGGGCTGATACCGAGCATCCCCTGTTAAATACCAAATTTTTAAAGGGTTAAAAAAGTAAGAATTTCAAAAATAGGGGCCTAGTTGGAATTTATAGAAGTGGTTGGGTTTATTTGCAAAAAAAGCCAAAGTTAAGTTATAAAACTCTCTTAAATCCCTAACTTCCCTCCCCCGTGACCCTCTCTGTGCCGTTTTCCCCTTTGCCCGACGCAGACGCTTGCCGAACCCTAGCCGTTCCTCGCCGCCGCGCCTCACGCTGCCGCTCTTCCGGCCAACTTCGTTCCCATCCGTAGTAGCACATTCTTCTTCCCTTCCCTCCTCTTCGGCGCACACGGAGTAGACGCCGCCGAGCCCTAATTCCTCCGTCGAGCCCTAATTCTTTCGCCTCCCAACTCGATCCGAGCAAGGGATTGGCTGCTGGCGTGTTAAAGGAGGTAAAGAAGTTGTCTTGACTAATTGGGTTTTGATAATTAGTTGGTTTGATCGAAAGAGATGGGTTGGTTTTGAAGTTTTCTTTTGTTTTGTTCCAATTTGTGCCGTGAACCTTGGTGAGAGATTGGAACTTATTTTGATTCATTTTTGATGGAGTGGAGGTTGGATCTCGTAGAGACGAACCTTGATTTGAGTTGGAAATAGGATTGTAATGTGACTTCCTTGATCTGCCGTGAGCCCTCCCCTATCGATGGATCTGATTTTAACTCGGATTCCTTTGGATGCGGATTTGATTCGGCTTAGAGTTGATTTGCTTCGGTTTGTGATTAAAGGATATACTGTGAAAGGTAGAATCTACTTTATGGATTGTTTAGGTTGGAATTGTTATATGATTTCTAATTTTGTAGTTGTGTTAGTTTAGCATGTAAAGGTGTTCGGTTGGAATTGTGGTTCGGTGGGTTGATGTGGATAGTGTGCCTTGTAGTTCTATGTTAGTTGTTTAGTCTAGTTTAGCATTAAATTTGCTATTTTATTAATTGTGAACTTAGTTAAATTTTATCATTTATACAGGACCGTGAATCGGACTTGTTTGGTGGATCGTGGGAAATTTATTTCGGTCACGTTCTTCAATAAAAGGCGGGTACTTCTCCTTTGTACTCGTGTAGTTTTCTTTACCTTAAAAGCATAGCTATATTATGTCTAATAGGTTGCTTGACCTTGTTCTTTGTCATTATTTAAACATCGCCGTTGAGACTTATTCTTCGTTGATCTTTGAGTATTCCTAAATTCGTATCTGTACAGTCCTCGATTAGTTTTCTGTTCTATAAAGTATCGCTTGTACGCGAGTACCTAGAAGTCCATATCACACAGATAAGTTTATTTGGCATTAGAAATACCCTACCTAGTAGTGTAGGTGCATAATCGTTGGTTTTTGATTTCTGGTTGATTGTATTAATGCATCGTGTATTTGTTGGACTTTGTTGCATCACTGTTTCTCCGGTTGTCTGTGCATCGTATATCATGCACCATACTTGTACGTTGCATACTAACGACTGTTAGGCTTACATTTAGTTAAGCCGTCGTTAGTCATATTTGTGCTCGATTCACTCAACCACTTGTTGTCGTGGTGGTTATTAGAGTGCGAGCACCTATCCTATTGTGCCAAACAGTGACACTCTCACAGTTGTTTTTAGAGGGATGAGCTGTTGGTGGCTCACCCTCACCGTTGTTTGTTTTTGAGGGATATTGTAGCTGTGGTAGCTCCCCCGATGTACTGGGGTTTGGAGTGTAGGCTCCCAGCATCCTGGCCACTCAGCCACGCCTTATGTGGTATTTGTTGTTGGAGTGGTACAGTTGTCACAACCCTACCCACTCGGTCACACAGAGGTGATGTGTTAACTTCTTGACTGGCGTCAGGGGTGACACATGTCATTGCATCATGTGCATACGTATTTCTTTTATGCATTTGTTTGTGTTTGATGCACTTATATGAGCTATGATTGTTGCATATGTATGACATGCATGTCTATCTTGATATTATTGTTGTTGAGTTGTTTATACATGCCTAGTGCTTACCCGGATTTTATGCTATGTCGTTTTACTATATGTTATGCATGATTAGGTAAATCTGATATTTCTTATGGACTGTACCTTTTGATTCTCTACTTCGTTATCTTATTTATGCCATGCTTATTGTCTACTCATATACCCGCAGAGTCCGCCCGGACTCACCACCCCTGCTTTCCTTTTTGTTGTTTCAGATAGCAGGTAGACGTATTTCTTGGAGCCCGGAGATGATCCAGTTGCCAGCCCCCCAGTCCCTCGGTTCCACCGTGTCGGTCGTTTTGGTTTGGGTTTAGTATTTGATTTGTTTTGCAGTTATTTTTATTTGTCAGGTATTAGTTGGATTTTGTCGTATGCACTGGTATGTAGACTTTCTTTATGTTATTGATGGCTGAGCCATCCATTTATTTCGTTTCGATATAAACTGCGTGAGAGTGCCTTTTATTTATATATTGTGATGTCAGCCACTTGTGGTTGAGCTTTATTGGTGAGATGTCATGTATAATTGCCCCATATTGTCCGCCGTACAGGGGAGATGCTGCCCGATTTTCGAGGAAGCATGTGCCTCTGGGGGCGTGACAATTTTTGGTATCAAAGCCAAGTTCACGATGTTTTGGTGTCTGTGGGTTTACAGAGTTGTTTTTATGTGATCAATCTGTATATTACAGATTTATTTTCCGAGGTTTATTTGTATTTTACGGATTTATTTTCCGGAGTCCTTTTCTGGTAATAGTTGTAATGGGACTTGGCAGCGACGAGATCTCTCCCGGCAAATAAGAAGTAAGTTGGTTTTGTATTTGGTTAAATTTATATCTAAATAATACTTGTTGGTTTTGTTAACAGATATGCCTCATCGTATTGAGTTATCTCCACCCCGTGCTGCGGTCGTGGACGACGATCACGGGGGAGGCACGAGGAGGCCGAGGGAGACACGAATCAGGAGGGTGAGAGGCCCACCAGAGTGGAGCCTACTGGTCAGTGATCAGCTCACCAGGACCCTTCAGGTGAGCTGAGGTCTCCACCACGGAGAGTACCATCTCCTGTATATCCGACAGCAGTTCCAGTGGGGCCATCAGAGGCAGGTCCATCAGTACCACCATCAGAGGCAGGTCCATCAGTACCACCAATGGCAGTTCCTGGAGTGCCATTAGGGGTACCCCCTGCCCAAGCGAGTTGGCTTCTGGACAGAGCTCGGATTCCGTTGCTGGCAGCATCTGTGAAGGGTCGCTTCACACTATTCCATGGGGAACCAGACCCCTATGCTGCTTGTTCCTGGTTGGAGACATTGGAGGACACCTTCAGTTATATGACCCTCACAGACATAGAGAAGGTGGAGTTGGCTACGTATCATTTTCGAAATCAGGTCGTCACTTGGTGGAATATGCAGAAGACTATTTTTGGTAGACGGCCGATTTCTTGGGTTTCTTTCCGCGAGGCTTTCGAGGGCAAGTATTATCCTGCTGCGTTTCGTACAGCACGACGACAGGAGTTTCTTGCTCTTCATCAGGGAGATCGCTCAGTTATGGAGTATGAGGCGGAATTTAATCGCCTGGCAGAGTTTTGTCCTCAGTTGATTGCTACGGAGGCGGAGCGGACGACACAGTTTATGATGGGCTTAGCTGGTTATATTCAAATGCGTTTGGCTGGATGGATTCCTACTTCATATCGAGAGGCTTTGGATCGGGCTTTACATGCCGAGATGATTCAACAGCAGTTGCATGGTGATAAGAACAAAGGGAAGCAGGCAGTTCAGGGTTCAGCAGCGACACCGAGACTGCAGACAGTGGAACAGAAACGCAGTAGCAGGAGTCAGGGTACGCAGGAGACTTATGTGCCTCGATCTCGACCCCAGAAGTTTGGACGGTTTTTAGCAGGATCGTCGCAGAGTTCTCAGCAGATTCGGAGGTTTAATTCTGATGTGACTCATTATTTACAGTGTTGTTCTAAGGACCACCTCAAATCAGATTGTCCCCTGGAGCACCCTGTCTGTTATTATTGTAAACTTCCGGGTCATGAGAGTCGAGGCTGTCCATTGAAAGCGCGACATAAGTCTCCTGCATTTACTCCTCGGGGTGGTCGGTCAGGACCACACAGGCCATATCGAGGCGGCCGTTATACTCAGACATCATTCCGACCGCAGCAGGCAGGACGTCAGCAGGCAGTTCCACCACCAGCCCAGATGTATGGTATGCCCGGGCATGAGTACTCCTCACTAGTGGGGTCTCAATATTCTGGGTCAGGGTCATACTATCAGCAGCCACATCCAGTATACCAGCCTGCAGTCTATCAGCCTCAGCCGTCGGTTGGAGCTTCTGGTTACCAGTCTCAGCAGTCGGTTGGGCCTTCTGGATATCAGCCCCATCAGACTGCTGGACCTTCATCTTCTCAGCCGCAGCCTATTTTAGCGTTGCCACCTTCAGCTACAGAGACAAGCCGAGTTTATGCAGTCACTAGAGAGGAGGCACAGCGGGCCGATGGATCGGTCTTTCGTGGTATGGTTTCGGTTTATGCATTCCTGCTGAATTACTTGTTGATACTGGTAGTTCCAATTCTTTCATATCACGACTATTTATGGGAAAAATTAGTAGATTGCCTACCTTTAGATCACAACGTTTATCAGTGTCTCTACCATCCGGTGAAGTATTGGATATCACGCAGGAAGTCAAGGCGTGTCCATTGGACTTCGGCAATTATACCCTAACTGTGGATTTGTCAGTTCTCGAGATGGTAGAATTTGATATCATTCTGGGCATGGACTCGTTGGCGGCTTATGATGCCACAGTTGATTGCCAAGCGAGGGTGGTCACGTTTCAGCCTCCGAACCAACCCTCGTGGAAATTCACTGGCACCAGAGATGATGGGATTTTTATTATCTCTGCAATTCAAGCCCAGAAGCTTATGTCGCATGGATGTCAGGGTTTTCTATTATCATTGATCAGCACAGATGGTAGCAGTAGCCCTCAGCTCTCGGATGTTCTAGTGGTCCAAGAATTTCCAGACGTATTTCCAGAGGAGCTACCTGGTTTGCCTCCCAGAAGGCAAGTTGAATTTGTGATCGAGTTGATTCCGGGGATTGTGCCGGCATCAAAAGCTCCGTATCGTATGACGCCTAAGGAGTTGGACGAGCTAAAGGTCCAGCTTCAAGAGTTGCTTGACAGGGGATTTATTCGCCCTAGTGTATCCCCATGGGGTTCACCAGTTTTATTTGTCAAGAAGAAGGATGGTTCTATGAGGTTGTGCATCGACTACAGACAGTTGAATGCTGTGACCATCAAGAACAAGTATCCCCTACCTCGTATTGAGGATTTGTTTGATCAGTTGAAGGATACCTCAGTGTATTCTAAAATTGATTTATGGTCTGGATATCATCAGTTGAGGGTCAGCGATTCGGATATTCAGAAGACAGCTTTCCGCACCCGGTACGGACACTACGAGTTTTTGGTAATGTCATTTGGGCTTACCAATGCTCCTGCAGTATTTATAGATCTGATGAATCGGGTTTTTATGGAGTATTTGGATCAGTTCGTTATTGTTTTCATCGACGACATACTGATTTACTCCCGTTCCGAGGAGGAACATGCGCGCCACCTTCGTATTGTTTTGGAGACGCTCCGACGGGAGCAGTTGTATGCAAGTTTTGCAAGTGTGCTTTCTGGTTATCTTCTGTGGGTTTGCTTGGACACGTTGTTTCTAGTAGAGGTATTTCCGTAGATCCCCAGAAGATTGAGGCTGTCACCAGTTGGGAACAGCCTAAGTCAGTTCAGGAGGTGCGCAGTTTTCTCGGATTGGCTGGTTATTATCGCTGATTTTTTGAGGGGTTTTCCAGTATCGCTTCACCGTTGACACGTCTGACCAGAAAAGGCGTGAAATATGTTTGGACAGAAGCATGCGAGACTAGTTTTCAGGAGCTCAAGCGGCGATTGGTGTCTGCACCTGTATTGGTGTTACCTTCAGGCGAGGATGGATTTGTACTCTACACGGACGCTTCACATCAGGGTTTGGGTGCAGTTTTGATGCAGCATGGACGGGTAGTCTCTTATGCTTCTCGTTAGCTGAAGGAGCATGAGAAGAATTATCCAGTTCATGACTTAGAGTTTGCAGCCATTATTTTTGCCCTGAAGATATGGAGACATCATCTCTACGGTGTCATGTTTGAGATTTTCACAGATCACAAGAGCCTCAAGTATTTATTCACTCAGATGGAGTTAAATCTTCGTCAAAGAAGATGGATGGAATTCTTGAAGGATTATGACTGTACCATTAGCTACCATCCAGGGAAAGCTAATGTAGTTGAGGATGCACTCAGCAGAAAATCCCGGAGTGTTCTGGCTTGTCACAGGGTTATGGTCACCGATTTAGTTCAGAGCTTCTCAGAGTTGGGACTGGAGGAGCAGGGTCTGACAGAGAAAGGGTTGTTGGTGACTATGGTTGCATAGTCTACGATCAGGACGAAAATCAGAGAGGCTCAGCCTAGTGATCAGCATCTGCAATCCTTAGGCAGCCGGATAGCCTCCGAGCAGCAGACTGACTTTATACATGATGACGAGGGTATTCTTTATTTCCGAGGGAGATTATGTGTACCTAAGTCACATCCGGTCATGGAGGAGTTACTTCAGGAGGCTCATCGATCTCGGTTTGTTATACACCCAGGTGGAACCCGTATGTACCGAGACTTGAGACGCTCTTACTGGTGGAATGGTATGAAGAAAGACATCGCGGATTTTGTTGCTAGATGTCAAGTGTGCCAGCAGGTGAAGGCCGAGCATCAGAGACCTGGTGGACTATTATAGAAGATCCCCATTCCTGAGTGGAAGTGGGAACATATTACGATGGATTTCGTTGTTAGATTACCGAGGTCTCGTAGAAGACATGATGCGATTTGGGTGATCATTGATCGATTAACCAAATCAGCTCATTTCTTGGGGATTCAAAGGACAGATTCGTTGGACAAGCTGGCAGAGTTGTACTGCCGAGAGATTATCATATTACATGGTGTTCCTTTGAGCATCATATCAGATAGAGACCCGCGTTTCACTTCGCGGTTTTGGTAGAGTTTGCAGCGGGCCATGGGTACCAAGCTTCGATTCAGTACAGCCTTCCATCTGCAGACGGACGGACAGTCTGAGCGTACCATTCAGACACTGGAGGATTTGTTGAGATCTTGCGTTATGGATTCTGGAGGCAACTAGGAGGATCACCTGCATTTGGTTGAGTTTGCTTATAATAATAGTTATCATTCGGCTATTCAGATGGCACCTTTCGAGGCGTTATATGGTAGAGCTTGCAGGACACCCACCCTTTGGGTAGAGGTTGGGGAATCTCAGTTGCTAGGTCCTCAGAGTATTCAGCATGATGCAGAGCTAGTTCGTGCTATCAGACGTAGGTTGTCAGAGGCTCAAGATCGTCAGAAGAGTTATGCAGATCGGAGAGGCAGACCCTTGGAGTTCTCCGTCAGCGATCACGTGTTCTTGCGAGTGTCACCCATGAAAGGGGTGATGCGGTTTGGGTTGAGAGGTAAGCTAGCTCCCCGCTATATTGGACCTTTCCAGATTTTGGAGCGGATTGGAGCTGTCGCTTATCGTTTGGCGTTACCACCGTCTTTGGCTGGAGTGCACGATGTGTTTCATGTTTCCATGCTGAGGAAATATGTACCAGATCCTACACATGTGTTATCAGAGGTGCCGGTCACATTTCAGCCAGACGCGGCTTATGAGGAGGTGCCTATGCGGATTCTGGACCGCAAAGTGCATCGTTTGAGGAATAAGACAGTTCAGTTGGTTAAAGTTGGTTGGCAGCACCATTCTGATGAGGAAGCTACTTGGGAGCTCGAGGATACGATCAGAGCTCGCTACCCTCATCTGTTTACTTGAGGTGCGTATGGTTGGTTTTTATTTCGTATTTATATTATAACTACGTTGTTGATAGTTGAGGGTTGATACCCGTTGAGGTTGATTAGTATTTGATATGGTTCATTAGTTAAATTTGGGGTCCAAATTTTTGTTAGTGGGGGAGAAAGTTAAATACCAAATTTTTAAAGGGTTAAAAGGTAAGAATTTCGAAAATAGGGGCCTAGTTGGAATTTACTGAAGTGGTTGGGTTTATTTGCAAAAAAAGCTAAAGTTAAGTTATAAAACTCTCTTAAATCCCTAACTTCCCTCCCCCGTGACCCTCTCTGCGCCGTTTGCCCCTTTGCCCGACGCAGACGCTTGCCAAACCCTAGCCGTTCCTCGCCGCCGTGCCTCACGCCGCCGCTCTTCCGGCCAACTTCGATCCCATCCGTAGTAGCACTTTCTTCTTCCCTTCCCTCCTCTTCGGCGCACATAGAGTCGACGCCGCCGAGCCCTAATTCCTCCGTCGAGCCCTAATTCTTTCGCCTCCCAACTCGATCCGAGCAAGGGATTGGCTGCTGGCGTGTTAAAGGAGGTAAAGAAGTTGTCTTGACTAATTGGGTTTTGATAATTAGTTGGTTTGATCGAAAGAGATGGGTTGGTTTTGAAGTTTTCTTTTGTTTTGTTCCAATTTGTGTCGTGAACCTTGGTGAGAGATTGGAACTTATTTTGATTCGTTTTTGATGGAGTGGAGGTTGGATCTCGTAGAGACGAACCTTGATTTGAGTTGGCAGTAGGATTGTAATGTGACTTCCTTGATCTGCTGTGAGCCCTCCCCTATCGATGGATCTGATTTTAACTCGGATTCCTTTGGATGCGGATTCGATTCGGCTTAGAGTTGATTTGCTTCGGTTTGTGATTAAAGGATATACTGTGAAAGGTAGAATCTAGTTTATGGATTGTTTAGGTTGGAATTGTTATATGATTTCTAATTTTGTAGTTGTGTTAGTTTAACATGTGAAGGTGTTCGGTTGGAATTGTGGTTCGGTGGGTTGATGTGGATAGTGTGCCTTGTAGTTCTATGTTAGTTGTTTAGTCTAGTTTAGCATTAAATGTGCTATTTTATTAATTGTGAACTTAGTTAAATTTTATCATTTATACAGGACCGTGAATCAGGCTTGTTTGGTGGATCGTGGGAAATTTATTTCGGTCACGTTCTTCAATAAAAGGTGGGTACTTCTCCTTTGTACTCGAGTAGTTTTCTTTACCTTAAAAGCATGGCTATATTATGTGTAATAGATTGCTTGACCTTGTTCTTTGTCGTTATTTAAACATCGCCGTTGAGACTTATTCTTCGTTGATCTTTGAGTATTGCTAAATTCGTATCTGTACAGTCCTCGGTTGGTTTTCTGTTGTATAAAGTATCGCTTGTACACGAGTATCTAGAAGTCCATATCACACAGATAGATTTATTTGGCATTAGAAATACCCTACCTAGTAGTGTAGGTGCATAATCGTTGGTTTTTGTTTCTGGTTGATTGTATTGATGCATCGTGTATTTGTTGAACTTTGTTGCATCGCTGTTTCTCCGGTTGTCTGTGCATCATATATCATGCACCATACTTGCACGTTGCATACTAACAACTGTTAGGCTTACATTTGGTTAAGCCGTCGTTAGTCATATTTGTGTTCGATTCACTCAACCACTTGTTGTCGTGGTGGTTATTAGAGTGCGAGCACCTGTCCTGTTGTGCCAAACAATGACACCCTCACAGTTGTTTTTAGAGGGATGAGCTGTTGGTGGCTCACCCTCACCGTTGTTTGTTTTTGAGAGATATTGTAGCTGTGGTAGCTCCCCCGATGTACTGGGGTTTGGAGTGTTGGCTCCAGCATCCTGGCCACTCAACCACGCCTTATGTGGTATTTGTTGTTGGAGTGGTACAGTTGTCACAACCCTACCCACTCGGTCACACAGAGGTGATGTGTTGACGGCTTGACTGGTGTCAGGGGTGACACATGTCATTGCATCATGTGCATACGTATTTCTTTTATGCATTTGTTTGTGTATGATGCACTTATATGAGCTATGATTATTGCATATGTATGACATGCATGTCTATCTTGATATTATTATTGTTGAGTTGTTTATACATGCCTAGTGCTTACCCAGATTTTATGCTATGTCGTTTTACTATATGTTATTCATGATTTGGTAAATCTGATATTTCTTATGGATTGTACCTTTTGATTCTCTACTTCGTTATCTTATTTATGTCATGTTTATTGTCTACTCATATACCCGCAGAGTCCGCCCGGACTCACCACCCCTGCTTTCCTTTCTGTTGTTTCAGATAGCAGGTAAACGTATTTCTTTGAGCCAGGAGATGATCCAGTTGCCAACCCCCCAGTCCCTCGGTTCCACCGTGTCGGTCGTTTTGGTTTGGGTTTAGTATTTGATTTGTTTCGCAGTTATTTTTATTTGTCAGGTATTAGTTGGATTTTGTCGTATGCACTGGTATGTAGACTTTCTTTATGTTATTGATGGCTGAGCCATCCATTTATTTCGTTTCGATATAAACTGCGTGAGAGTGTCTTTTATTTATATATTGTGATGCCAGCCGCTTGTGGTTGAGCTTTATTGGTGAGATGTCAAGTATAATTGCCCCATATTGTCCACCGTACAGGGGAGATGCTGCCCAATTTTTGAGGAAGCATGTGCCTCTGGGGGCGTGACATCCCCTAACTCGCCCACCAGGGTCAGCCACCCGACCCAAGGCTATGGCGGGTGGGTCAGTTCTAAGCAGCCCCTAGCTCGTCCACTCAACCATGTAACCCGAGAGCGGGCGAATCGGATACATCTACGTGCCCTCCCCCCTAACTCGAGGTGTACCCTGCGTCACTCGGAGACATTACACTCAACCCGACCAATATCACTCGGGTCAACCGATTGGCAACCAACTCAGGATCGGTCCTCCCTTACGCCACATCCGCTCGTGGACATCATATGTACGACCATAATACGGGGGTCAGCGCAAACCTTACTCATTCATGGCACACGTCGCGGATATCCCGCTGACTCCGTACTACTGTACAACCCAAGCACCCCGCGCCATACCGCCCTTCGATGGGTCAGACAGAGCGGTGCCGATCGGTGCCTTCCTGTGAGCTGACAAGCACCCACATCCCTGTCTCGTGCGGGTACTGAAAGATAATTGACATAGACAGGAGTTGTCAGCTCCCCCGGCTATATAAGCTCCTCCCTTCCTCATTCCGCAGGTATGCGCAATCGTGCTCTCGTCTACTACTTCCTTTGCTTCGCTATATTCCTGCGGATACTAACTTAACCGTCGGAGGGCCTGACTGGGAATTTTTCCTGGCGGGTTTGCTAATGTTCATTTTCTCGCAGATCGGACCCCAGCATCAACAACTCATGGCGCTCGGGAGACTATCACGCTCTTGGGAGTCCACCTCGCTTCGCAACAGGATCAACTACCTAAATGAGTATACTAAATCCTAGAGAAAAATCTTATTGGCTTAAACACACTATAACCCAATACCTAAATTTTAAAATTTTAAATCCTAGATATATATAATATACCCTAAAAAATAAAAACAATAAAAAAGGTTATAGAACACGAGTGAAGGCGCCTCCAATTGTATCACTCATAACAAAAATAAATTAAAAAAAGGCTTGAGATACCTTTCATGCAATGGAAGATGCCTCGAGTCCCATCGCGCACGAGTCCGCGACGAGATGTCCACAACAAGTAAAACTATATATATATATATATATATATATATATATATATATATATATATATATATATATATATATATATATATATTAGTCACTACTAGAAAAAATGCATTCAACAACAGTGAATCACTGTTGTCGTATGCCAAATACCACTGTTGTTAAAGGCCATGTTGTTAAAGGGGGGGTCTACGACAACAGTGAATCACTGTTGTCGTTTTGGTCTAAGACACCAGTTTGACAACAGTTTTCCACTGTTGTCGTATATCACATTCAACAACATTTTCACAACAGTTTTTCACTGTTGTCTTTCATTATATTCGACAACAGTTTTATAACCGTTGTCGTATATCAATAACAACAGTTTATCACTGTTGTCGTTTAGGGTTTTCACTGTTGTCGTTTAGATGAGTTTTAACAACAGTGTTTAACTGTTGTCGTATACCGAATTCACCGTTGTCTTTTATTATATTCGACAACAGTTTATGACTGTGTTGTCTTTTATTATATTCACTGTTGTCGTTTATACCGAATTCACCATTATATTTTCAATTAAAAGGCAATAATTTAACCTCGAAACAAAAACTATATATATCAAACATCATCAACTTATTTACAATAAAGATCCACCACACCTTTCTACAGACGAAACCACAAAAGTATCTTCTGTCCAAAAACCTTTCTACAGACGAAACCACTAAAGTATCTTCTGACCCAAATTATAAGAGTTCAAATTATATATAATTTTGACCCAACTAAACTTACAATGAAGTTCGAATCACAAAAATTATAGCTTGGAAGGTCAGATTAATGGTCTTCAAACATGATCACGAACAAGTCCCTGCAGCTGGAAAAAATAGAACAAACACTCTAATTAGTTATTCTATTAAATGCATATGTCCAATAAAAAATGATCCATGAAGATATGTATCAACAAACAACAAAAATAACAAACTAACAAACAAACAAACAAAAAAGATATGCATGTATCAGCACTTGCAATTATAAGGAAGAAACCACCGATTGTTTAATGATTGCTTTTCAATTTGGAAGAAACCACCGATTGTCCTAAAAAAAGTCACAATCATAATATCGTCTTATTGATTGCAAAATACTTATTGTTAGGACTACTAAAGCTCTCAATTCTTTACAACCTCAAGACTGGTTTCAGTTACGTAGGACTTCCTCTCATCTATGGTTGAACTAGACTATAAACATGCAAATGCATTGGTAGAAAAATAGAAAAACATGAATATTACTTATATCACCATGTGTTAGTATTTGAGTATTAAATAAAAATCCTCATATGCAGCAATTATGAGAAAGGAAGAAAAAAGTCCATTGGTAGAGATAATATTTACATAAAAACTACGAAGCTCTTCAGCTTCTTCAAGTGCGATTTGCTTTTCGTATTCTCTCCTGGATTGAAGTGCGAAAAAGAGATTAGTGGCAACCCTAAAGAAGAGAAGGATAGCATCATAAATAAATATAGAGTGGAACTGATTTGTCCTGTTGCATAAAATCAGGAAAGCAAACTTTCAATAGCTTCTACATTCTGAGAAATTAAGCAACTAAAGCTATTAACTATTTGATCCATAATAATCAACTAACATTTAGATATTAGGATACAAAACATGAGAGAGAGGACATGTAATGATCGATGAAGTAACAAAGGAATCATATTAACTCAATGTGAAAGGGGATAAATTTCATAATAAAATATTGTTAGTAAGAGTTCCATTCTGTAAAAGAGAAACACACCACCATACATAGAAGGGAACATTTTGGTCATGCTCACCGTGGCCAAATTATCTAAAAACTCTGTCTCATCCTCGTCAAGGGCTTTTGGTGGTCTTATACATACAAAGAACACAAATGCATTACACATGAAAAAAGTGAGGCCTTTCGAAACATCGTTTAAGGAAGAAAAACACTCAATATCAACCCACTTATTTCTGAAATCTATTCACATGCTATAGTTAATGAATAGAACACTCACTGTGCTTAAATCTTTCATTAAACTCAGCATCCTTTTTTTCTTTGTTTTCCTTTAAGATCTATAAGGCAAAAGAATCACAGTCGCAGGAACATAACAATCTATAAAGCATAGCTGAGTATTATTTTTTTACTTCAGAAACTATTTTTTTAAGAAAAAAAATTAACATGAATTATTGAGCCACATAAGTCCATGCCAATAGAAGAAAATCAACAGCAGCCCACCATTTAAGAATACGGGAAAATACCAAGAAACACAAGGTAGATTTCGCGAACTGACAATTGCAAGCAGATTGTATGAGTCATACGAAAGAAATCAATCACATAAACCAGAATAAGGTTTCTTTCCATACTATAGATACAGATAAGAAAAACCAAATCTAGAATACATAGGTAGAGAAGTAATACATGGTAGAAATTCTGATAGTATGTCATGAAAATGCACCCATCGTGTGCTTGGAAAATAGAGAAACCACATAGAAAGCACAAGATGATAGTTCAAGTTCTCCTCAATGACAAGCATCCAAATGTTGCAACATCAAAGTGGACAATGAAGCAATATTCTGTTTGAATACATAATTAGAACAGTTAGATAATATAGTCATGAGCTGTTTTCACCAAACTAACATTTTTATCAATGCCTTGTTTGTCCCTAACGTAGGGTTAAATATTGCCTACGTTGTTTGTAATTAGAACAGTTAGATAATATAGTCACCTTGTTTGTACAATTGCCTTACCCTTCTTATAACAAGTTCCACTGACAATGTAAGCATGATTAAAGATATGATTTCTCAAAGAATTAAATCTGATAGAAGCCAATATCCTTCACAATCCATCAAGATACACATGGTTCAAAATGTTCAATCCATAATTTGTACACCACATCCAATTAAATATTCTGAAGGGAGTGGAGAAAATGAGATTTCTTAACAAAGAAAACCTGAAATAACTCATTATCAAGCTCACATACTGAAAGGGAAAAAAAAAGTTCAATGCATATTAACTGATTTAGTATACTACATCAAACATCAAATTGTCCAGGAAACCAGAACTTCCTTTAAGAACCTTTTGCATAATAAGAAAATACTAGCTTCAGATAACCCAAAATTGTAGAACTCACCAAAATGAATCTCGTAGAAGAGCACATTCATTGTCCAAGAACATGGGAGCTTCCATGCAACCTCTAGCCCATGAATGAAGGCATAGCCGAACACAAGCATCATAAGCAATTACAGAAAACCAGGGGCCTTGAGAACTAGCATCAGTTTTGAGGTGGTCAAACAATCGTCCAAGAATTCAATTTTTATGCAGTATCAATTTTTATGCCAGACACAAAAAAAATCATTAAATCTGAAACATTGAAAACATCACTAGCAATAGTATTGAAACAGATATACCTTGCATGAAAAGTTGGAAGACGAGCTGGCAATAAACTAGAGGATCTAGTAGCTTCAGTATTTCGACAGCTCCTTTGTGGTAAGCTGGTTATTGGGATACATAATATAGAATTATAGATAGCAAATTAGGCATGATTTCATATGAAAAAACATTTCAACAGTAAAGATAATTTAACCTGGTAGCTGCTTCAGACTGATTGGTTCTAGCATTGGCAGGGAACACTGAGTCTTTCATTAAAATTGAACCATTTGATGTAGCAGGAGATCTCACACCAGTAATTTGCTCCAAAGCATCATCAGCTATATCCTTGTCATAGCCATGAATAGGAGGAGCACTTGGATAGTCAGAAAGACCACCCTGCATGCATTACATTGGCAAAAGAATCAATCTGAGTCAGCTGTCGTGAACAATGCATGCAATAGATGACAAAGGAAAAAAAACAACTTCATAATGTGTAGGGCTTTGAACCTAAATTGTCATATCAGCCAAGAATGAGAACTAAATATGATATAAACAACTAGAAGAGTAGAGGTCACTAACGGCATATAAAATGGTATTTATTACCTTAAACATAACCAATAATGACATATAAATTGGTACTGATTATCTCAAACATAACCAAGAATGACATGCCAGAGATGCAATTTTGAGAAAGGAAAGTTCAATATGGACAATTTTTAATAGAATAACATTCAATATCTCTGATGATTCACAAAGAGGAAAGCTTTTGAATGATCCATACAGAGTCATTTCAAACCAATCAATTGATAAAGAAAGGGTGGCAATCAACAAAAAGGCATAGAAGGACATACAGTTCAAGAAGTGTAGACACTAGAAATGAAGTCTACAGAACTTATGCAATGCACATTTATTTGTGAGTTTCCAGATTATTCTTATAATCAAGAAAAGAAACAATAGTATCAGATTAAAATTAAGAAACCAAATCAAAGAACATTAATTGTACAAACAATGGCAGAGCACTAACCTGCTCTTCCGAGACGAAGTTAACTATGGCAGAACATTAATTGTACAAACAAGGTGGCAATTGTACAAATACACTAACCTCGTACAATGGCCTGCCCCTAGAGGCGGTTCCGTCTTCGACCCGTTCGCCTCTTGTCCTCTTCTATTGAATCAACTGCAGCGGTCAAAGCACCGAACGTAGGGTTAACTATACGAAGATTTGCGCGGAGGATAGGCTAAAGAGGAGCGATTCGATTAAGGGGTTGAGCGAAGAAGAACCTGCTCTTCCGAGACGAAGTTAACTATTGAAGTACATCCAAAGCCTATATTAGTATAGTAACATTTAGATCCTTAAACATTTTCATTACATTAAATATAATTTCTTACAGAGTAATAAATAAAGTTACAAAATATATCTACAAACAAATTGTTAGTTTTTGTCTGAATAGCAAAGTCTTACACAACAAACCAAAGAGCATAAGATGCTATAAATCTACTTGTAAACTACTAATAGGGTTGGCAGAAAATTATGCTCTACTGGACAATGTTCTTAGTTTCAAACTCATCAACAGTTAGTGAATGAATGAAGTTATCAAGGAATTAGTTGGGTCCTACATAAAAGAAATGATCAAAGCTCAACTAAACCTAGCTAATGTAATTTGGGAATCTAATAGAGCTCACGTACAAGTTTGGGAATCCAAAGGGAAACATCCAAGAATGAAAATCACAACCAAGCCTTACCTGAAAACCCACACACCAAGCTTTCCTCTGCCCCTTTCTGTTTCGATCAGAAGAAACCCAGCCACATGCAAGAGCCCTAATTTCCAGAAATCCCTAGGAAGAGGACTAGGTTAGCTCCAACTCACGGTACCAAAAACAATCAATAGCGATCTCAACTCACTAGGAGGGCCGCTGGCAGTGGCACTCAGCCGGGAAGGAGCAATTCGCCTGTCGTAGCTAGCGATGAAGATGTGGTGTTGACGTAGGGTACTGCTTGCCTGGGCGTCAGTAGCTAGGGCACGCGATCGAGGAAGAAGAAAAGGTAAGTGAGGAGGCGTCGCCTCCTTGCTTGCGTGATGAAGAAGAAGAGAGCGAGAGAAGTCGGGGCTCACCTCGCGAGGGTGAAAGGAAGCGCCGCTCTCGGGGCTTCCTTGGACTCGGGCGATGAAGAAGGGGGAGAGGCGTCGACTCGTGGCTGCGAGAGAAGCGGAAATGGTTGTTTTTTTGCAGTTGGATATCCACCGTTGATTTTGTTTGTTGATTGAACATCACAACAATACAACAACAACAGTTTAATATAACTGTTGTCTATTGTCATAATAAACAACAGTTTATCACATCAGTTGTTGTAAATCCCGCCTATAGACAACAGTTATTTTATAACTGTTGTCGTTGAGTATACATACGACAACATTTTGTTATTACTGTTGTCTTTTTACGTATACAGGCCAACAACAATAACGGTTAATACTAAAACTGTTGTTAAATTGACATAAGACAATACTTTATCAAAAAACCGTTGTCGATTATGTGTTGTTGAATGTAAAAATTCTAGTAGTGAGTTTTTCTTTATCACTTGTTTTATCATTGCAAAAATTGATCTCTAAAAGAAATTTCTCCACCTTACGAAGGAGAACTACTTTAGCATCTGTTGCATATCTCTAACTTCAATGAACCTTGGATTTTGCAAGAGGTCTTGAGCTATTCACCCCCCCCCCCCTTTCTGATGTGGACCAAGGAGGGGATACAAGCTTACAAGACAAAGCCATAGAGGAAGAGGCATTGAAAGGAATTGGAGGACCCATGACAAGATCCAAGACTAAGAGAATGAAGCAAGCTTTGGAAGGCTTAATAATGGAGCTCAAGGAGAAGAAGGATCAATGCACAATGGAGGCAACAACTAAATGGATCACATTCCTTCAAATTGAAAGTGAAATTGAGCCCACATGAAGACAAAACTTGAAGGCCCAAAACCACATGATCCAAGATGCATTCAAGGGCTACAAGTGTCCAATTTTCATGGGTATTTTTGGGGGAATTTTCTGAAGTTATTTTTGATATTTTTTTGGTGGGTTTTTAATGCTTTTGGGAGTTCCTAAGCTAGTATTAGGGAATTGTGGGAAATAAATATCATGCATGCATGCATGCATGATAATGGTGCATAATTAGTTCTTAGTGGGAAGTGTGGTAGAGGTTAATGTTTCAACCTCCACTAAGTCTATATATAGGAGAACTCTTGTATGACCAAGGAGGTTAAGTTTGAATGACATCAGAGTTTTCTCTATTGTGAGAGCTTCCTTTGGTTCTTAGGCAAAGAACTAATCATGATCTTATCAAGGCAACTTGTGGCGATCGAAACCCCCATGACTTATCACTCACCCTCTCATCTTTCTTGAGTGTGGCGTCAATATCCTTCCCTACATCTGAATTTCAAGGCGATCCATTCCAAGGTGCTTATCATTTGGTATCAGAGCCTTGGCTCCTTGATTTTCAGGTTTGCGTTTTGTTCTTCTTCATTTGTGTTCTTGTTCATCTTTGTTAATCTCTCATCCATAGTATTCCATTGGTGTTTTCATTCTCCAACTCTATTTATCGCTTCTCTATTTGGGTCCTAAACTCAAAAAAAAAAAAAAAAGAGTTAAAAAAAAAAGGTGTTACTTGAGTCATTGTGTTTTTTTGACTGGAGAAAAAAAAGGACAAAAAGGAAATTCGAAAAAAAAAACAACAAAAAAAAAAGAAGGAAGATCGACGAATTGAAAGGACCCAATATTTCTCTCATTGCTCTTGATCGTTGCTGAATTTCTTGTTCTAACCGTTTATTTCTCTTGTTCTACTCATATTCTCTTGTTAGTTTCTTGCTCACTTGATTGTCTACTTGTTGTCTTGAGAAAATCGTTGATAAGGTTCTTTTCTTAAGGGCTTATAAAGGAAGCTGAGTGGATAAATTTGAGTGCAACCACGTGAGGCGAGTGGTGAGGTCTTTCTAACATTTCTTGTGTAATTTTCCTTGTCATTTTTTTTTGTTGCAAGCATGAGTGGGGAAAACTCCCCTAGGCAAGATCCTAATAGGCTTCAAATGGAGGCGCTTACTCAACACTTTGAGAGAATGCTTCAAAGACAACTTGAAGGCTTACATGAAAGGATGGACCGACTTGAAGGAGGAAGGGTTTCCAACCATGGGGGAAATTCTAATCATGAAGAATCTCATCCGAGAAGTGACCTATTCTATAGTTCTCCAAGAGAAAGAAGGAGGCGTGAAGGGGGACGAAGACACGAAAGAGGAGGTAGAAACCATCAACATGAAGACGATCTAAGAGGGGTGAAAGTCAAGGTACCTTCCTTCCAAGGGAGGAATGACCCCGACACATATCTTGAGTGGGAAATGAAAATAGAGCAAATCTTCTCATGCCACAATTACCCTGATGCAAAGAAGGTGAAGGTGGCTGCCCTTGAGTTCACCGATTATGCTTTAATTTGGTGGGATCAAATGCAAAAGGAGAGAAGAAGGTATGGAGAGCACCCTATCAACACTTGGGGTGAAATGAAGACTTTGATGAGAAGGAGATTTGTGCCTTCCCACTACCATAGGGAGTTGCACAACAAATTGCAAAGACTCATCCAAGGGAGTAGGAGTGTGGATGAGTATTACAAGGAGATGGAGGTGGCTTTGATTAGGGCCAATATTGAGGAGGAAAGAGAAGCAACTATGGCTCGATTTCTCCATGGCCTAAACCGAGATATTGGAGACATTGTAGAGCTACAACATTATGTGGAGCTTGAAGACTTAGTTCATCAAGCAATGAAAGTGGAGCAACAATTAAAGAGAAAGGGCGTTATGAAAAGACCATCTTCTTCAAACTACTCTTCAAATTGGAAGGACAAGCCAAAGAAGGAGGGTTCCTCTTCTAATTCAAAGGAGGTAACAAGCGCTAAGAAGCCTTTTCCTACTACTACTTCTTCTACTTCTAAGAGCAGGGATATCAAGTGCTTCAAGTGTTTGGGAAAAGGACATATCGCATCCGAATGCCCGAATAAGAAGACTATGGTGGTTAGGGATAATGGGAGCATCTCTAGTGAAGAAACTTCTTCTCATTCTTCTTCTTCAAGCGATGAGGCACATAATGGAGCAGCCTATGCGCAAGATGGCGATCTCTTGGTGGTTAGAAGGTTATTAGGAAGTCAAGCCAAGGATCATGAGGAGGACCAAAGAGAGAATATTTTTCATACTCGTTGCCTTATTCAAGGTAAAACATGCTCTATGATCATTGATGGTGGAAGTTGCACCAATGTGGCAAGCACTAGGTTGGTTACCAAACTCAACCTCAAGACTACACCGCATGCAAGACCATATAAACTCCAATGGCTAAGTAATAGTGGTGAATTGGTGGTGAATCAACAAATGATGATTAATTTCTCCATTGAAAAATATGAAGATCAAGTTCTATGTGATATTGTACCTATGGAGGCAAGCCACATTCTTCTTGGAAGACCTTGGCAGTTTGATAGGCGAGCTCACCATGATGGATTCTCCAACAAGTTCTCATTTCTTCACAATTCCCACAAAGTCACACTTGTACCATTATCACCTATGGAGGTTTGTGCGGATCAAAAAAAAATGCGAGAGAAAAGAGAAAAGAGAAAAAGAAGAGCGAGAGCTTAAGAAAAAGAAAGGAGAGAATGAGGAAAAGAAAAGAGAGAATGAGGAAAAGAAAGAGAGAAGAATAGAAAATCTGTTTGCAAGAGGAAGTGAGGTGAAGAGAGCTTATTTGACAAGGCAGCCTATATTTCTTCTTTTGTGCAAGGAAACTTGCTTGGAAACTAATACTAACTCCTTGCCCAGTGATGTTGTTGCTATTTTGCAGGACTTTGAGGATGTGTTTCCCCAGGAAGTACCTCACGGTTTGCCACCAATGAGGGGAATAGAACACCAAATGGACCTTATTCCTGGTGCTTCTCTTCCCAATAGGCCTGCCTATAGGAGCAACCCTCAAGAAGCAAAGGCAGAATATGTGAAAAAGCTTCATGAGCAAGTTAAAGCTCAAATTGAGAAGAAAATGGAGCAATATGCGAAGAGAGCCAATAAAGGGAGAAAAAGAGTTGTCCTTGAACCCGGTGATTGGGTGTGGGTTCATATGAGAAAGGAAAGGTTTCCTGCCCAAAGGAAATCAAAGCTTCAACCAAGAGGAGATGGACCATTCCAAGTGTTGGAAAAAATTAATGACAATGCTTACAAAATTGACTTGCCCGGTGAGTATGTTGTTAGTGCAACATTTAATGTGGCTGATTTGCGTCCATTTGATGTAGGTGATGAAGATCTAAATTCAAGGACGAATTCACCTAAAGAAGGAGGGAATGATGTGGACCAAGGAGGGGATACAAGCTTACAAGACAAAGCCATAGAGGAAGAGGCATTGAAAAGAATTGGAGGACCCATGACAAGATCCAAGACTAAGAGAATGAAGCAAGCTTTGGAAGGCTTAATAATGGAGCTCAAGGAGAAGAAGGATCAATGCACAATGGAGGCAACAACTAAATGGATCACATTCCTTCAAATTGAAAGTGAAATTGAGCCCACATGAAGACAAAACTTGAAGGCTCAAAACCACATGATCCAAGATGCATTCAAGGGCTACAAGTGTCCAATTTTCGTGGGTATTTTTGGGGGAATTTTCTGAAGTTATTTTTGATGTTTTTTTGGTGGGTTTTTAATGCTTTTGGGAGTTCCTAAGCTAGTATTAGGGAATTGTGGGAAATAAATATCATGCATGCATGCATGCATGATAATGGTGCATAATTAGTGCTTAGTGGGAAGTGTGGTAGAGGTTAATGTTTCAACCTCCACTAAGTCTATATATAGGAGAACTCTTGTATGACCAAGGAGGTTAAGTTTGAATGACATCAGAGTTTTCTCTATTGTGAGAGCTTCCTTTGGTTCTTAGGCAAAGAACTAATCGTGATCTTATCAAGGCAACTTGTGGTGATCGAAACCCCCATGACTTATCACTCACCCTCTCATCTTTCTTGAGTGTGGCGTCAATATCCTTCCCTACATCTGAATTTCAAGGCGATCCATTCCAAGGTGCTTATCACTTTCGGATTTTTCAATATGTAAAACTTCATTTTCCTGAGCATCCAAAGCATCTTAATGTCTTATTCTAATATGCTTGAGAGTTGAGATTGTGAATTCAAATGTTTCATCATGCAAAATGTTCAACTAAATTTCACAAGGATGTTGCATTCATTTTAGAACTACTAGATTATAGATTGATGGTTTTTGTGCATGTAGTAGTTTTTTATAAGCCAAATACACTTACAATGTTTTAAAGATAGATTATGTCAAGGAAAGAGTTAGAAGACGAAGATAAGGCAATTCTACAATGGAAAGAGAAGATGTCCCTTTGCTTTATAAATTGTGTAATAACTCAAATGCAAACTTCCAAATTAGTTGACTTGCACAACTTAAGACAAATATCCATGCATCAAATTAATTCATTGAGTTAGACATAGAGTACTTGTGTTCTGCTTGAGTATGGACATAAGCAGAAAAGTTCACAACCAAAAGTTAAATACATTTCACACGACTCACTCATCCCCTATATCTTCATGTGGATCATGCTCCTCCCCTCAAGACCTTCTCAACAAGCCTCTTGTAACGCCCGCCTTTTTCCCACACCTAGTGGTGTGGCGAGAGAGGCGGCGTTACGCTCAACATTACATGTACTTAGATAATATCCTAATGCAGCGGAATCATCATCATTTTTTTTTCTAAACATGCTCTTAACCATACAACTAATACATGACATATTTATACGTGCCAAACTTGTCATTCATAACTTATATGCATAGCATCATAACTTAACCGTTTCATAACTTATTATCATTTCATAAGTAACATATACTTATCCATAAATGTAGTATTATGAGTCTTGAGTCACCCATTAGTCATAACCCTAAACCATAGCATAAAATTTAAGAACATTCCCAAGGCATGCATTATGTATGAATGTAGAATCCTTTGCCAAGTCACTGCCACACACACACATGCTTCTGCCTCCCCTGCGGCTTCCCTTAATAGCTTCTTGGTTGATCTGCGGTACAAGGAAAATAAAACTATAAGCACATAGGCTTAGTAAAACCCCTTTCCTACTCACTAAAACCATTCATTGCTTCAACATAAATATATCAAACATCTAACATAACATAACTTCAAGCATAAACATAAGCATAGTCATACATGACATAAATGAACATACATGAACATGACTTAATATATATCAAGCAACGTATACATGACATAAAGCATACCTACATGAACATAAAACATACTTATACATGGCATAATTCTTAGCATACATGAACATAATGCATTACTTATACATGACATGATTCTTAGCATACATGAACATAATGCATACTTATACATGACATGATTCTTAGCATACTTAAACATAATACATACTTATTCATGACATAAAATATGAGCATAAATACAAGCATAAAATATACTTACCTTGGCGCGATGCATAACATAGATGTATGAATGAGTCTAATGCATTTACTACATAAGGATGCTTAGTTGTGAAATTATACTTTTCAATGCTTAACATAACATCATTGGGGTCCCCGGCTTGTACCACATACATACTTCATAGCGCGCATCCCTAAGTAAATACGAGATAGCTAGCCTCGACCTACTAGGGTAAGGACAGCATAGTCGGTAGTCCTAGAACCGGGGCGTTCTTAAGGTGCTCATCCCTGTTGCACAGCTTCGGTAGTGCCAGAACCGTGGACAGCATAGTCGGTAGTCCAGAACTGGGGCGTTCTTAAGGTACCCATCCCTTGGATACTTACTTCGGTCCGGTACAAGCCTTATGCATGAAAATAAACATGCATGCTTCATCATTCATACTTATCATTCATACTTATCATTCATCGTTATGCCTTCATCATTCATACTTATCATTCATACTTATCATTCATAATTAAGGCATAACCATCATTTTTATTCATGCTTATCATTCTTTGTTCATAACATAGAACATACATACATAATCATGTTTCCAGTCATAATCTTATCCGAGTTCATAAAACTTGCATGATCATGATACCAAATAAACATACATCTCATACCAGATACATTTTATCTTACATACATGATCCTAGTATCCATCATAAAATATAAATGGTAAGCTACATCTAAACCTAACACATACTACTAGGATTCATAGCATTCATCACAAAACATGCATATACCTTCATGTGTCATAATTTCATTATAAGCATTTATCAACATACATGCATTATTCTATTTATCATAATATATTCCTACATAAATTTCATGTATTCATGGTATATGATCTAATTATTCATGATTAAAACATAACATAAAATCAACCATACAAGTCATGTCACATAACAGATAAATTAAGGTTTTAGTCATATGGAAGCCCTTACATCCTACTTAACCATGTACTAGCATCATGGGAATTCATAAATATGCAATTTTGAGATCTTAACCCAACCAAACCCTAGGGTTGGGTCTTGGCCGAAAGTCTCAAGGACCATGGGTCCATGGAAAATTTTGCCTAGATCATGATTACATCTCTTACCTACATATCATGCCATAGAAAAATTATTTGAATCCTTGATTGGACTTAACTCCAAGTCCTAGACCTAAAACAAGGGTTGGCCGAAAACCCTAGAAGGGTAACAAGCCCATGGGAGAGTTCATTTAACACCATTCTTACCCATGAGGTATCATAAGAATCATATTCATCATGCTTGGAAAGGTTGGAGTTTCCCCTAGCCTCTTGACCTTGATATGGCCGAAACATATAAGGGTAACAAACCCTTAGAAAATTCATGTAAATCACTATTTTCTTCCATACTATATCATAGTAAGACACACCAAGCCTACTTGAGGGATTAAAATTAATCCCTAGCCCTACACTTGGTGTGGCCGAAACCCTAGATGGGTTTTAGGGCCTCAAAAATTTCCCTAAATCTCAATCTATGCCTTATATCTTATCATGAAATATTTAAGAGCACAAAAAGGAATTTACATCATCCCTAGCCCTAAACCAATGGCCTTGGCCGAAACCCTAGGCTTCATATCATGTGTTCTTCTTTTTTTTTCTCCAACTTACATGTAAACAATATCTAAATCTTATCCAACATCAAGAACAATCATACCATAGGTGAGAAGGTTTTACCTTCCTTGATCTCGCTTATAAACTTCGAATAGAAGATAACAAGAGAACCTTCTTGTCTCTAAACTTTCCTTAGTTCTTGTGTCCTTGTAGGGGCTTTAGATCTTCAAGATGGGGGTCCTTGGTGGAACTTTTCTCAAGGGGGAAGAACCTTTAATTTTCGGCCAAGCAAGGAGGGAGAAGAAAATGAAGAAGAGGAGGGAAGTTGTAACTTCCTTTCTATTTATATCATTTTGAAAAGGGGTGAGTGAAGAGGCATGGTGCCTCTTCCCTTGGTGACTCTTCATCTCCTACACCTTCACTAATATCCACTTCATTCCCTCATAGCACTCCCTTGCTAGGTGAATTGGTTAGTGCATGCTTGGTTGTATAAGGGGTCCAAGGTTCAATCCTTGGTGCATGCACTAATTTTCTATTTTATTTTTAATTTATTTCCTATCATTTTTGAAAATTCCTTAAAAATCCCCCTATAATTATGTTAATATTTTTCATTACAATCCCTCTATTTTTATATTAAATTTTTTCCTAAAACCACCCATAATAATGTCACTAGAAAACACCTATAAGGCCTCTTAGTATTTTAGTTTCTTAATTTAAATAAGAGAACCTTGATTTCTAGGCTAAGGTTTGTACTAACATTTCTAGATCCTTCGAAAAATTGTCTAGACCTGCTTAATATTTTAAAGAAAATATTAAGAGAATTTTTTGGGTCGTTACACCTCTATCCATAGAGCTCTACCTCTGAGTCTTGCTCGATTCGCGTCACTTAAAGTCGAAAACTCTTTAGGCATAGGGAATCTTCAACATTTGTTGAATTTATGGTTTTTTACCAAAGAGCGCATGTAAATTTTTGAATTGATAAAAAAAATACACATTACTTTCATATTTATCAAATAATACACTCAATTATATTTTTTTCTCATTTTACCCTTATGACAAAACTAACTTTTTCTCATTCCTTTCTTCTCTTTCCTTTCCTCTCTTCTCTTTCCCTTTTTTTATTTGCATGCATGCATAAGGTGGGTCCTACAGTATTTAAAATTTAGCTAAGTGTCTTAGCCAAGAGAAAAACCGTGGGCATGATAGGATCCCATATCAGGCCAAATATGGGCCTAATATATACCATATTAGGCCTAACGTGAGTATGATATAAGTGTTGGGTATGGCTTGGCGGTTTCCAAGACAACCACGGGGTCATATTTGAGAGACCTCTCTATGTCTATGGATTAAAAAATTTAATCTGAATAGAGACCCGTCCCTCTAACGACCGACTCGTCGTCGTGTTAATTAATCCAAGTTACAACTTAGTCGAAACTAAGGTTAAGGCCTTGTAACTTTCCGAATTAATTAACCACGGAAAAGACGACGATTTGGATCGCTGGTTTTTGTATTTATCTTCGGGATTCAGTTAGTTAATTATTGTCTATGATAACAAATCAAAATAACTATCTAACACACATGAAATGACGAAGAAAAGCATATGGCACAATTAAAACATACATAAGGAAAAAATGGAGCTCGAGAGAGTTATACCTCGCCGTTTACCTCGCAGTCTTCTACCTTATGACCCTCCCCTCTCAGACGTCGTGTGGGAGATGATCTACCAAGACACGGAGTCTCCAAGGCGCACCAATTAATCCTTTCCTTCTTCCCTCCTTTGCGCCAAAAGCCAAACCCTAGGGTTAGGGTTTGTCTCTTGCCGGCGACCCTTCAAGGAAGATGGAGTGAAGTTTGGGAGAAAAGCTTCACCTCCACCCGAGCCAATCCTTCCTACTCCTTCCTATCTCGCAGTAGCAACACCACAAGGAAGAAGAGTCCCTCCGCCTTCTCCCTTTGCCGGCGACAAACACCAAAAGGGAGAAGTTCTTCTCGCCGGCAACCACCCTCTTCCTCCCTTGCTTCCGCGAGCCACTAAGGAGATCAGAGCTCTCCTTGTCCAGTGAATCACCATAGCAGAAGGTCCGGAAGAGAAGAAGAATATCGGTGAAGAAAACCAAGGGTTCTCTTCACCTCTACCCGCCGGCACCGCCTTCCTCCCTTGCGTCGGCAACCCACGCCTCCTCCCTCCTCGCTGCTCACCAAAATCGGCATAGGAAAGGTCTACCGGTGGCTTTTGATCGCTGGTAGTGATCTTGGAATGAAGAGCCAAAGAAAGGAGGGAAGAAAACCCTCCTCTTCTTTGCGCTGGTTTGCCCTAGGGAGGAGGTGGAAGAGAAGAGAAGGAGAGAAAGAGAGAGACAGAGGGTTTTGGGTTTCAATTAATTGGAGTAATTTCTAATTAATTGATGATTAATTGATTAGTCTTGTATCATGACTCCGATGGGGTATTTATAGGGCTAAGATAGGGACCACGAGGAAGAGTTGGTTCTTGGCCCGCAAATGGATCCAAACCTGATCCATTAATGGTGATCCATTCCACTAAAGGATCCCATTGTACTTCCTCACCAACCCCCATATTTTCATATGGGCTCCACATATTACGAGTCGTCCATCTCCCTGTGTTTAAGATATCGTATGCCTGATAATTAATTTAATTTACTGATAATTAAATTAATTATCTTCTTGATCCATGATTAGTACCACTCAACCTTTTTATCATACCGGACCATAGTCCACTTGAACGATTTGACATGATGATCTTTTTGAGCTCACCAAGGTGGCATCATCAACCCGACTCACCAAGACACGGATTCCGTCAATAATCAAGGACATATCATATTATTAATATTATTTTCCAACTTACTAGGTCTATCGATCTAACAGAATAGCTCTCGTCCATTGGTAAATCAAAGAGATAATAATTAATAATATATGCTCGTCATTATTTCAGGATTAAGAGATCGTACTCCATAATATTATCCGAGGTCTAATCCAATTTACGAAGTCAGTACAAAAAATTGGATGACCTCTCTTTTAGTCCTACTCAATCTACACAAAGTACACTAGTGTAATTCTATGGTTAAGATAAACCACACCTAATTACACTACAACCATCTTGATGGTTTGTCCAATTCCATCTCGGTTGTGAGCCTCTTTCTTCTACTTCGGCTAGGAACATGATAACATGATCTTCTGTGCGACACCACGTACCATGTTATCTACAGTGCCAAGAATCAGACATTTTGTGCACGTACTAATATAAACATGCACTGTGTGATTTTCTGATTCTCTTTAAAATATAGATGTATCCTAACCAAAAGGCAAAGCTTTTAGCATATATCCTAACAATAAGTGCATATCTAACCTATTTATAAGAGAAAATATAAATACCACTAAACTTGAAATTTTTCAAATTTTGTTTTAATTAATATTTTGCAATTTAAATTAAACAATGAACAAAAAGGCAATTTTGCTGAGCCAAAATTATATTTTTGACAAGAACAGAAAAGTATTTGAATCATAAAATCAAGTCATAGACACATAAAACTTACAAAAAAAACAAGCAGAAATCATCTGTAATACCTTTTTTAAAAAAATATTTTATTTATAAACAAAATAATTTAAGAAAAAAATTATTTTATTTATAAATAAAATAAATTATAGTTAGCAGAATCATACAAACCATTACGAGAATGACTTTATAAGAGATGAAACATTAATTCATTGGAAGCACGAGAGAAGAAAAAAAATTGTAGATCAATTATTATCCAATCAAAATAGAATTTTTACGCATAATTATTTTATCTCTAATTGTAAATCGATGTAAAATATACAACAGTAGCCGATGAGATTAGTTAAAAGATTGATCTTGTCAAAATGTAAGACAACCCACCTTTTTTATCGATTTTTTCTTATTTCATTATATCACCTTTAGACATCCTAAATAAATAATGGATAGAATATCTAAACTCCTTGTAATCTTAAGAATTCACAGGAATTAAAATAGGCACAATCAGAGCTCTCTAAGTCTATCAATGGGTTTAAACAAAAGAATAGACAAAAAAAACCCCCATGTATCGAGCCAAACATAGGTTTTTTGTTGATATATGTGGGGTTTGTTGAGGCAATCTATGGTCCGGAGTGACCATGAGTTTTGATGTTTGGGCAAAGGGTTTAAGTTAGGTTTACCCTTGTGTATTTAATATATGTATGTGAGTGTGCAGGATGTACAGGTTACACATATTGATTCAGCTGGACGGCTTCGGTACGGTGAAGAGTGGCATGGAGACAAGCTGGAGGCTTGTGTGCGCACTCGAGGGACCTTAGTATAGCAGAGATGATGAGCTGAGAGGCACGGACTTCGAGGCATGCATGAAAGATGGCATGGAGGCACGATGGAGGCTTGTGTGCATCCGAGGGACGGGAGCCGAAGATGAAGAGGGCACGAAGGTAATAGTTGAGGCTGCTGGTGAGGAGTCAGCTGAGTCGTGAGGGTACAAGTGATGAGTGATTGTACTCGGGAAATCCTAGGGTTCGAGTGTTAAGGGAAATGTACTCGAGAAGAGAAACCTTAGGTGTGTGAGTAGACTAGAAACTCACAGAAACGTTTTGGCTGGGGACCAGTCGACTGCCCTGGGAGCAGCCGACTGGTAAAGTCAAAAACTAGCCGTTGCAGCGAGCCATTGGGCTGCTGTTTGGCTAGACTAGTCGACTGGCTTGGGAGCAGTCGACTGATGGCGAGGGTTTCAGCCTTAGTTCTAAGTGCCAAATAGTAGTCTAAGTGCTCAGGTATTGTCGAGGTGTTGTGATGAGGTTTCTCCACCCACAAGGAGCGACAAGGGCTAGCCGGAGGTTATCCGGGGAGTGATCCACCGAAGGATTCTTGGATTAGTCACCCTTAGGGGTGGATACCAAGTAAATCGATATTGTTAGCATGACTTTATTGTTGTTAGTTTTATTCTTTTGTATTTCCGCTTGCGCAACTAACAACGTAGGAAGAAGAAGATTCGAAAAGTGCTATTCACCCCTCCTCTAGCAACCGTATCGATCTAACAAGTGGTATTAGAGCCGGGGTCGCTCGTCTACGGACTAACCGCCAGGAGAGCAAAATGATAGAGGAAAATGGAAGGAGAAGGTCCGCTAGGATGGGATATCTGGATTCCACCTTCGTACGACCGCGACGATTTCGCATATTGGAAAGGTAAAATGTCATATTTTCTAATGACTAATATTGAAGATTGAATGTGTATAGAAATAGGCTTCGATTCTCCCAAGGACAAAAAGGAAAGGATTCTTAAGAAGAAGAAGTGGACTGAGGAGCAAATTCATCAATCCGAAATCAATAACAAGGTAATCAAAATGTTAATCAATTTAATACCTAATGGCATTTTGGATAGGATAGGTGAGTATAGGGATGCTAAGAAATTATGGAGCAAGCTAGTAGCGCTCCATGAAAACTCTACACGAGTAGAAGAAGAAGAAAAGCCCAAGGAAATGAGCTTAATGGTCCAAGAAGAGGAGAAGGACCAATCGGATAAGGAGAGGAGCTCGACATTCGAAGAGGAGAAAAAGGAAGAAGAATCATCTACTTCCTCAAGTGAAGTGGCACAAGAAGATATGAGACCATCTCCAATGCCGGAACAAAAGGAAGCATCCACTTCATCCAAGGTTGGAGAAGAAGTCAACCTAGCCTCCACCTCCACCAAAGCAAGGAAAAAGAACCATATCATATGCTTTGGATGTAATGAAAAGAGACACTACAAGGACAAGTGTCCAAAGGGTAAGAAAAAGGAGGTACACTCTAACCTATCTCAATTCAATTAAATTCTAACATGAGTTGTAGGAATGGAGAAACCCAAGAGAAAAGAAGAAAAATTAGATACTTCACATGTGGAGAGCTAGGGCACTACCACACCAAGTGTCCAAGACAAGGAGAGCTAGAGAAATTGGGACACTTGAGGAGATGGGAGAAGAAAGAAAGGAAGAGAAAAAGCTCATATCAAGGGGGAGCTCCAAGGGTAAGGGAGGTAATCCCTAACTTTAAATTAAAATGCAATTCCAATTTGAGTTCCTCCATGAATGTTAAAAATAGTGTCAATTGCTCATCCATGCATGCTAGAATCAATGAAGAATGTTTGATTGTGCATAATCATGGTTTTAAATACAATGATAGGAGTAGGGTTAACAAAGTAGATCAAAACCATAGAAAGGTCATACATCATGAAAAATCAAAGACCTTTAGAGCGAAGGATCATGGCATTAATCCCAAGAAGGGAAAGAATGTGCCTAGAAAGGAGGGTAGGTCTAGGAATGTCCAAAGTGGACATGTGGATTCTAGGTTTAGCAACCTAGAAAGGGAAAATTAACCTTTAAGGGAAAAGCTTGATAGGTTAGAGAAAATCCTAGAAAGATTCAAGGTTGGAGGGTTTAGACATGGTGTTGGGTAGTTTAAAACCCAACTATGATAGATCGGGTTTGGGATACCGATCTAAAGTCTCCAATGCCAATAGAAAGAAGTATGCTGGGGAAACATACAATTATGGCAAAAAGGAGAAGTCCAAGGATGGCAAGGGAATGCCATCAAAAGGGAAAAAGAAGGACTTAACCAAAGACAAGGTGTTTAGGGTTAAGAAGGTTAGATTTGTAGGCCAAGAGTCACCGGAGGTACACCGGTGTGACCTAGTTGTGGTTGAGTCACCTAGGGAGGTGGCTAGGGCTAAGAGCTCAAGGGGGAGCTTTAGGAGCCTTTGGGATATGTGGTGAATGGATCTTGGGAGAGGTGCTCCTAGAGGTCTAGATGGACCATGGAGTGTGCCAAAAGAATTGGAGATGGACTTGAGTCTCAATTCTTGGGATTTGGCACGTTAGATTTATGTTTTAAGCATGGAAATATGACATTGAGATCATATAGCATGAAAGTTGGTTTTTGATGATTAAATGTCATGTAAATCAATGCTAGGGATGCATTGTGGGATGGCATGGGTAGAGACATCAAGTGGAGACCAAAACTAGGACTTTAGGTCAAGGTTTAATTGAAGTTTTTAGCTAGTTTTGGGTTTTATGTCAAACTTGGGAATGGTGGTAGATACATTTTGGAATGTATTTTTTCCAAGTAGATATGGGTACCACAAACCTCACCATAAAATTTGAGAATTTTTGGAGATTTGTGAAATTTTTGACGCATTTCTGAACTTCGTCAAAAAAAGGCTGAAATTCTGTGATTCAGAGTATCAGTCGAATGCCATTTGGGGCAGTCGACTGGTCAGGGCTGAATTTTTTATCAGCAGCTGAGAAGTGGTCCAAATGATGTAAAATAAGTGTATGGGGGGCTAGTACACTATATTTAGGATCATTGGGGACTAAAAGAACCAATAATTGGGATATTGTTGGGGTCTTTTTGATGTATGGAAAAAGGGGAGAAGTGTTAGGTTTAATTTGGGAAACCAAACACGCCTTTGCGGGAAACCCTAGGTTTAGGGGGAGCTGAGATGAAGAGGGAGCATGGTTGCTCCATTCTTGACGTAAGGGGAACCTTGGAGGGGTTCTTAAAAAGCATTTGTAAGTCCAATGTAGGGGGAGCTTTGGAGAAGCTTTAAAAAATCTGGTTTGGTGAAAATTCCTAACTTGTGAAGTTAGGTATGGAAAATCCTAAGTCTTGGGAAGATTAGGTGTGGGGTGCCTTGGGATAGGATCCATGTTTGCATTGCATATGCATTGGCGGTGTAAGTCCAAGATGGCGTCTTGGCAGTGTAAGTCCAACTGGTTGTTTACCATTATTATTGCTATTTGTTTTCCCTAACTTAAACGTATTGCCAAACATCAAAAAGGGAGAGATTATTGAGGCAATCTATGGTCCGGAGTGACCATGAGTTTTGATGTTTGGGCAAAGGGTTTAAGTTAGGTTTACCCTTGTGTATTTAATATGTGTATGTGAGTGTGCAGGATGTACAGGTTACACATATTGATTCAGCTGGACGGCTTCGGTACTGTGAAGCGTGGCATGGAGACAAGTTGGAGGCTTGTGTGCGCACCCAAGGGACCTTAGTATAGAAGGGATGATGAGTTGAGAGGCACGGATTCGAGGCATGCATGAAGGATGGCATGGAGGCAAGCTGGAGGCTTGTGTGCATTCGAGGGACGAGAGCCGAAGATGAAGAGGGCGCGAAGGCAATAGTCGAGGCTGTTGGTGAGGAGTCAGCTGAGTCGTGAGGGTACGAATGCTGAGTGATTGTACTTGGGAAATCCTAGGGTTCGAGTGTTGAGGGAAATGTACTCGGGAAGGGAAATCTTAGGTGTGTGAGTAGACCAGTCGACTGCCCTGAGGGCAGTCGATTGATGAAACTCACAGAAAGATTTTGGCTAGGGACCAGTGATGGACCCAAAAGATAGGTGTCACGAATGTGGGTCTCAAATTTAGATATTTGTAAAGATGGAAACCCTTTTTGCTAACAAAGATATAATTGAAGTAAAGAGGCCACAGGTCGTATTTTTCCAAGGGCTAGTTAAGGATGTTTGATTCGAGCTCGAGTTTATGTATCATCAAATATTTTTGGGTTTCAAATAAGATTTGGATTTGGGTTGCAATCAGAAATGAAAACACAATGAAAAAGGAAACAAAAATTAATTATGGAACTTAAGCTAAGTAATTTCAACTAATGAATTCAGACAATTGGGAACTTAAATCTACCAATGCAAAGTAGTCAAACTTGGAGGACAAATTTGATATCAAATGCAACCAGATGCTAAGCAAAGTGAGCCAAAACAGTGCTGACATTTTCGATTGAAGCTAATGCAAAAACTTGCTTCAGGAATCAAACTTAAAACAAGCAAAATGAAAGCTAGCTACAAAATTTAGACACAAACAAATGCATACATGGATGAGAAGGTTCAGAAACAACCGAATGCAATACTAACTGATTTCAAACACCTTAGCACACTAAAAGTAGCATATAACTTGATACCAATCAGAGCCTAAGCTGCCCTTGATACAAAGTGCAGAATTGAACAATTTGATATGGAGTGGGAACAACCTATGTGCTGAAAGAAACTTATACTAAGTGCCAAAGCTCTATTTGACAATTCAGAAATTTCACTGATCAAATCAGCTTGGAAAGGTAAGCTACCAGTGAAGTGATACGCAAGACTGAAGGAAGAAATTCAGAAACAGAGTGCAGATCAATTCAGAAATATCTAAGGCAGATAAGAATGTGTAGGAATGCAGAAACAGTGTGCAGAAACGCAGAAACAATTCAAATGCAGAACAACCAAACAAGGCAAGCTAAATTCGAGTGCGCAATCTAATGTTCAGACAAGATGTAGACGATCTAAGGTTCTCTTAACACAAACTTCAGAAGTTAATAACCGAAACTTGTAGACTTGAAACTGAAATTTTGTAGAAATGAAGCTGAATTTTGCAGAAATAAATTGATACGCAGAATTAAACTGATGTGCGGAGCAAAACTGGAATTAAATGCAAGTGTTCTCTAAACAAACAACCTAACTAATTAACTTGCAGAATTGAAACCTAATGAGTGCAGGAACAATTCAATAAAACTGAGTTCAATTGATACAAAGTTCAGAAATAGAAATGATACGCAGAAAACAATGTCCAGCAATGAAACTAAAGTGCAGAAATGAAAATTCACTAAGAAATGAAGCTTCGATCCCTTCCTTAGCTCAAGATCTTCTTGCCGTCACACAAGAGTGAGCCTCGAACCCCTTAGCCCAACAAATCGCTGAAAAAATCTGTCTCAGTGATTGATTCAAACTCAAACTCTTCTCCCAGCTGAAAAACCCATTCGATCTCCTCTATCTAGCTGTGTTGGATTGCGATGATGACTTGGGGATGATCTGAGCAATCCAGAGGATCCTCCGGCTAGCTCAGATGGATGAGAATGGCACACAACCGAGACCAAGGCAATCAGATGGCAGAGCTAATGAAACCCTCAATCAGCTCTGTTCAGTGGCAAATTGGAGCTGGAATCTTCATGGAGACATCTTCCTTACGATCAAGAACTTGATCCAATGTAGGAATCGATGTGGTCACGCCCTCAGATGAAGAAAATTCAAGAATAGTGAAGAAAAATGCGAAGAAGATGAAGACTATGGTGAAGACGCGATAACTGCAACCTGGGGAGAAATTAAGTTTAAATACTTAGCAATGGACGGCCCAAATTTTCTTAACTCCATCCAACGGCTGGATCTCTTTAGATCTGAACCAAAACTTCCAGATACTGATCAAGGGTCAGGATCTGCCTCCCAGTAGCTCGGATCTTCCAGATTTGCAATGGATAACTCAGATCTGCCCGATCTTTGAATGGACGGTCTAGATCCTCCTGAGCTTGATCCAACGGCTAAATGATCTCTGATTTGGATGAAAATTTTAGATCTTGACCTGAGTGCTTGATTAGCTTTAACCCTAGCTCGGATTGAATCAAAAGTTCTCAGAGGGCTCAGATCTAGCCGTTTTTGAATCAGACGACCCATATCAGTCGGATGCTTGATCACTCGATCCGGCCCACTTCTGACTCAAGTTTGACCCGGCATGACCTAGGTCTATGATCCTTCCAAACCTATAAAAGTAAATTCACAATTCAGTGCCAAAATATTTCATATATATCAAGATTTACAATAAAGTCCAAAATAGAATAAATTCATAAAACCTAGGATAAATTCAATATTAAACAAGTAAAATATGGGTCAAACATGGATTTTAGAATCTGAAATGATCAACAAAATAGTACTTATCAACTCCTCCACACTTAAACTTGAGCGTCTCGCGAAAACTACTAAATATGTATCTCTTAGACTCTTTCCAAACATAGTTAGAAGCAAGTGAAAAGAAATTACATAAGGTTGTCAATTCTCAAAAATCTAAGCTCTATGGATTAGTATCTCGTCCTTAAATCAACAACTTAGCATTTTCAACCTTCATGATTCATTGAGGTGAATTTAACTCACTAAGCCTTTCAAGGGAGATGTTGGCGGCTCTCTTTTTGAGTTCTAAGTTCATGATGAAAGTGGGGCTCTCTCAAACACACATGCTTTTTGCACTACCATAGGCTTGCTTGTTATCTACTCTCCACCATTATTCATGTTTCTGATCCACATCTACAGAAATTTATTCAAAAGTTATAGACAAATGAGAAAGTAAGAATGAAGTAAAAGTTTAGAAAATAGAGAAGTTGATGAAGTGGAAAACTTGGATGCTCAAGAATATTTCCAATGCACTTTGCCCTTTTTACAGCCCTCTAGTGAAGTAAAAAGTGTGGTGAAGTAATAATTTTTGCAGTGCCCTTGATTCGGATGAAGAAAACCTCATTGGTGTCGTTGTGCCATTTTTGCTTTTGCGTGCCAACCTTGATCCCTTTTTTTTTCTTTCTCTTTTTCTATGGCCCTTCAGTAAAATCAGAGATGTAGTGGAGCACGGCTTTAATTCAGATGAGAAAAACATCCCTTGTTTCATGGTGCCCAAAACTTCACTTGTGTGCCATTTTGTTTCCCTTTTCTCTTTTTTTCTTTTTTTTCTCTACTTTAATGGTCAGCTGCTACTTTCTGTTTTAGGCCTTCATTTTGTTCAGTCATGATGTGTTCAACTCCCAAATCCTTATCAGAATTAGCTCCAATCTAGCACTGCCGTGAGCTTCAAATGAACTGCATCTGCTGTTCCTTTAGTTTCCAACTCTTCTTTTTTTTTCTGGGGTTCTATTTCAAATTCAGCTACACGCAATCAGTTTTCTGAATCTAGAATCATCAAATTCTTCATCCTTGCCAATCTCTGATCTCTTCACAGCAGTTACATCGCATAATAGTGGAGATTTAAATGTTCCACTCGAAAATTCCTGATCAGCAAGTTGGATTTCAGCCAAGTCACTGCACTGCCTTTTCTGTTCTGATCAGAAAATCCTAGCATCCACATTTTTTCTGTTTTGATCAGCATTGGATGTACTCAATACTTTTGGATACATTTATGAACTTTGTTCCATGATTCATAGCCTAGAAAACCCAATTTCAGTTTCAAGTTGATACAAACTACTTTTATTGGAAATTTTCAGCTCTTATTCGGCTTCTTTTTTTTCCTTCTTCACATTCAATTGAGCTTTCATAATTCCAATCGGCTCTTCTACTTCTTGAAGATGCAAGAGATATCCATTGCCATCCAGTAATGCTGAAATAATATGCTCTTCTTAGATTTTTTTTCTTTTGGATTCCATTTCTTGATACTCTACTTGGCCACTTCCTTTCCACATTGGCACAGAATTTTCTTCCTTATTCTTCAGCCGAATTCAACTTGGCACAGAATTGCTTGGGTCTTCATATTTTTACTTGACTTCTTCCGGAATTTGACTTCAATTGACCATTAGAAACTTGGCACAGATTTTCTTTCTTTCTTCTTGAAATGGCACAGATTTTTTTTTTTTTTTGGAAATGAAATGCATCTTTGATCTAAAATAATTCCAAAACACTAGTCACCTCCCCCACACTTGATCTTTTGTCCGTCTCGGGCAAAGTAACATCACGAAACATTCCAAACGAACAAGTCCATGGAAAAGTATGGTTAAGAGTAGGAAATATAGAAAGGAAAATAGAATAAACTTGATTATTGCCAAAAATTGATATGGAAAAGAAAACAAATTATTAGCCTCTATCGATGTGATCCAATCATAGAATTATGATTTTGAAAGAACCTAAGCAAGTTCTAGAGTACAATCACATATGTGTGTCACAAAAATAAGGCTAATTCTCACTAGGTACAAATAATTCATCTCAAGTCATCACTTTTGAATCTAAAGCTAAGTAGTACTCAAGTATCCAAGAATTCATCCATTAGTTCAAACCTTAAGTTTCAACAATCGAATTTAATTTATTTTCAAGAGACTCTAAAATGATATGAAGATAACCTATAGGGATACATTTATTCCTATTCATTAAGAAAAAGTGCCAAAAGAAATAGCATGGTATTCACAATGTCTATTTATTCATCCTATTTTACCTAAGAACTTATTATCAACAACTCGCTTCCAAAAAAAGAAAAATTTATTCCTAGAAACATGAAAATGATATATACAAAGAAAGGTAAGTGCAAGAAAAGTAAACTCCCCTTAAGTTGGGTAGATAGCGTGTTTGATGCCCAAACCATCTACCTCTAGCTCCTTTAATTCTTCAAAATACTTTTTAAGCTAGTGGCCATTGACTTTCCACACAAAACCATTAACTTCCTCTCTAATTTCAACAACTCCATAGGAGAAAATGTTAGTTACAATAAATGGACCATCCCACCTTGACCTTAACTTACCTCTTATCAATTTGAGCCTTGATTTATACAATAAGACCTTGTCACCAATTTGGATGTCTTTTTTCAAGATGTGCCTATCATGGAAATTTTTGGTCTTTTCCTTGTAGATCCTTGAATTTTCAAATGCTTCTAGCCTAATCTCTTCAAGCTCTTGAAGTTGAAGTTTTCTCTCTTCTCCCACCTTGGTAGCATCGAAATTACAAGCCTTCACCGCCCAATACGCTTTGTGCTCTATTTCCACAGGAAGATGACAAGCTTTACCATAGACCAAGCGGTAGGGAGACATGCCAATCGGAGTCTTGAATGTCGTTCTATAGGCCCACAGTGCATCATCTAGTCTTTTGCTCCAATCTTTTCTAGTGGGCCCCACAGTCTTTTCCAAAATGGATTTGATCTCTCTGTTAGAAATTTCAGCCTATCCATTTGTTTGGGGATGGTAGGATGTAGAAATCTTATGTACAACCCCATATTTACTAAGCAATACCTTCATGTGTTTATTGCAAAAGTGAGATCCTTGGTCACTTATTATGGCTCTTGGAATTCCAAACCTGCAGAATATGTGTGACCTAACAAAATTAACAACAACAGAAGAATCAACAGTCTTGGAGGGAATGGCCTCCACCCATTTAGAAACATAATCTACAGCAAGTAAAATGTACAAATAACCACAAGATGCAGGAAAAGGTCCCATAAAATCTATTCCCCAAACATCAAAAATCTCACAGAAAAGTATAGTGTTTTGGGGCATCTCATTTCTCGCTCCTATGTTCCCAGTTCGCTGACATCTATCACAATTTTTATAAAACAGATATGAATCATAAAATAGGGTGGGCCAATACAATCCATACTCTAACACCTTCCTAGCGGTTCTTTGGGGTCCAAAATGCCCCCACAAGCTGATGAATGGCAACATGTAAGGACAGAAGAAAATTCATGATCTGGTACGCATCTCCTAATTATTTGATCATTACAAAACTTTCATAAATAAGGATCATCCCACACATAGAATTTTGCATCGCTTTTAAATTTATCTTTTTGAGCTTTAGAAAAGTGTGTGGGAAAAACACGTGCTACCAAAAAATTAACTAGGTCTGCATACCAAGGTGTCTCACCATGTACTGCAATAAGGTGCTCATCTCTAAAGTCATCGTCAATGGTGGCAGGAGATCCATCTCCTTCAATTATGCTCAGGTGATCTGCAACTAGGTTTTCTTTGCCACTTCTATCTCTGATCTCCTGGTCAAATTCTTGGAGCAGGAGCATCCATCTGATCAGTTTAGGTTTAGCATCATGCTTTTTCAACAGGTATTTTAGAGCTGCAAGATCAGAAAAAATAATAACATGTGAGCACAACAGATAAGATCTGAATCGATCCAAAGCAAAAACAATGGCAAGAAGCTCCTTTTCAGTGGTGGTGTAGTTTGCTTGGGCGGCATCTAGGGTCTTGGAGGCATAGCATATGACATGAGGTGCTCCATCAACCCTCTGTGCTAGTACAGCTCCCACTGCAAAATTAGATGCATCACACATTAATTCAAAGGGTAAATCCCAATTAGGTGATTTAATGATAGGAGCTGAGGTAAGAGCCTCCCTGAGTCTGTGAAAAGCTTCTTTGCATTTATCATCAAAACAAAAATCCATCTCTTTTTGCAACGGTCTTGTCAAGGGTCGAGCAATATCACTAAAGTCTATAATAAATCTGCAGTAGAAACCTGCATGTTCAAGGAAAGCACGAACGTCCCGTACGCATACGGGGTAAGATAAAGATGAAATAACACTTATTTTTGCAGGATCTACCTCTATACTGTTGGTGCAGAAAGCACCCAAGTCAAACCTATGTTTTGATAAATGGCAAAAGGGTTCAAAAGTTAAGTCTTACTTGTTATCTAACATATTACTCAAGTGTGCAGGAAAAGTCCTAGCGAAGAACTACTAGGCACTGGCGAAGGAATGCTAGAGCAAGAAGCCCTAGCGAAGGACTGCTAGGCACTGGCGAAGGAATGCCAGGGTACTGAAGCCCTAGCGAAGGACTGCTAGGCACTGGCGAAGGAATGGCAGGGTACTGAAGCCCTAGCGAAGGACTGCTAGGCACCAGGCGAAGGACAGCTTAGGACTGAAGACCAGGCGAAGGAATGCTAGGCACCGGGCGAAGGACAGCTTGGTATCCAAGACCTGGCAAAGGACCGCTAGGCAAAAGCCCAACCAGAGGAGCGGTTGGCATCAGGTACATTCTCCCAGGAGGAGTAGGTGAGGACGCGTTCCCCGTCGAGGGAACAATAGGCGTCGGTTCGACCTAGGGATCCATTTTGGAGACCCAAAGTCAGAACCAAGATAGCTAAGGTTGTATAAAAAATAATAATACTGCTTTATGTTGTTTTGGACTAACCCTGGATGCAGGATCAAAGGACTGAGTGTCTACAGCTCAGAGAGCCTTAAAGGAGTGAGGCAGAAGCTGAGCAGGGCGCCCCGGATGTTACGGGCGCCCCCAAGGCGAATACCAATCAGCAGAGCAAAAACGCGCTTCGACAGATAACGGTCGGGGTGCCCCGGACGTTCCGGGCGCCCCCAGCTCTAGCTAGCGAAGCAGCAGCTGCTCGAAACAAAAGGATGAGAGCTGACCTGGTCAACCCGGGCGCCCCCAGCGATCAGGGCACCCCCGTCAAAGCCTGATCCCGAAGTTTAAGGGATCAGAGCTGACCGAGACGGAGGCGGATCGGTTGACACGTGCGGGGGCGCCCCCGACGTCCCGCGTGCCCCCTAGGCTATAAATAGGCCCTTGACCCCAAGGCTTCAAGCAATCAAGTTCTTCGACACTTCCACGCTTTTCTGCTCCCGCGCTCTGCTCCGGAAACCTCCCGACTCGAGATACAAGCACCGATGACGTCCCTTTGCTCCGAGATAAATTTTCTACACCGGACGTCGGTAACGAAGAACTATTTTCTGTCAGTTTACTATACTACTATTGTAATCAATCTTTGTAAACTGTTTTTGCGCCTCATAGAATTGCCCAAAGTAAACGGTCAACGACCGTGGGTCTTGGAGTAGGAGTTGTAACGCCCGCTTTTTTTTTCCATAAAGCGGCGTTACGTTAACATACTTAAGGCATGTAGACATCATAAGGCAGCGGAATAACTTTAACTTATACATGCCCTACTAACATTCTTAACATAATGACATAGGAACCTTGGCATATTGACTTCATACTTAAACATCATATCATGTCGTGACATGTCATACTTAACATCGTATCATAGAGTTCCATAAGTCATTATTCAAGCATTCAAGCATATAAGAGACCAAAGTCAAGTTCTAGCATAAACGATAAACATAGGGTTTCCTGGGCCAAGTCACTACCACACACATGATTTCTTGCCCTCCTGCTGCTTCCTCATTGTCCCCGTGAATGATCTGCGGTATAAGGAAATAAGACTATAAGCACACAGGCTTAGTAAGACTCTTTCCTACTCACAAAAATCATTCATCATCTCATAACGAGTACATGAATCATTAACATACTTGGTGCTCTACTTAGAACATAACATCTTGGATCACTTATCAAATACATAGCATAGCATGAACATAAACATAAGTGAACATTCTTAAGCATGACATGATACATGGCATAGACATAAACATTGTAAACATTCTTAAGCATGGCATGATACATGGCATAGACATAAACATAGTAAACATTCTAAGCATGGCATGATACATGGCATAAACATAAACATAGCATGGCATGAACATAAACATAAGTGAACATTCTTAAGCATGACATGATACATGGCATAGACATAAACATAGTAAACATTCTAAGCATTCTTGACATGGCATACTACATGGTATAAACATGTCTATAAGGTGTAAACCAACCTGTATGGCCTAAACATAGACATACTTCCTATCATAGCATGTGAACATCTTCTTAACATAATCATGACATAGATCATTTAATCTCATGCATCTTTCTTAACATGAAGCGTAAGCATAAAATCTTATTAGCATAGCATAATACATAACATGAATGAATGCATGAGTGGAATGCATATACATAAGGATGCTTAACTTTTAGAAACATACTTTTAAATGCTTAAACATAATCATCATATCATTGGGCCTTGGCTTGTACCCCATACATACATCATAAGCGCGCATCTCTAAGTAAATACGAGGTAGCTAGCCTCGACCTACTAGGGTAAGGACAGCATAGTCGGTAGTCCACGAACCGAGGCGTTCTTAAGGTGCCCATCCCTGTTGCACAGCTTCGGTAGTGCCAGAACCGTGGACAGCATAGTCGGTAGTCCAGACCGGGGCGTTCTTAAGGTGCCCATCCCTTGGACCCCTACTTCGGTCAGGTACAAGCCCTTTCATAAAGTAAAATACTTTACATGCTTCATCATTCATAAGACATTCATGGCATCTTTAACATAGCATAACTTGTTACGGCTCGGCCCGTCTACCGGTCCTCACGACCGTTGTTCCGTCGACCATCGACCGTGCCGTTTAGCATATTTATGCCTTAAAGACATAAGCATCATCTTTCATTCATAACATGGCATGCATCTTCTTTCGTAAAAACATGGCATGCATCATCATTCATAAAACATGGCATGCATCATCCTTCGTAAAACATGGCATACATCATTCTTATCATGAACATAAACATAACATACTTATCATGACATCATTCTTATCATGAACATGAACAGGACATACCTATCATGGCATCATTCTTAACGTCAATATAAACCTAACATACTTATCGTGGCATCATTCTTATCATGAACATAAACCTAACATACTTATCGTGGCATCATTCTTATCTTGAACATAAACATAACATCCTTATCATGGCATCATTCATATCATGAGCATACACAATAACATAGCATGGTTCTTAACATAACATGAGCATATAACATAGCATGGTTCTCTACATAACATAAGCATACATAGGTAGGACTTCCATAAACATGCTACCTACCATCCAAGTGCATGGCATAAAACATAAGACATTCATAAATAACCCTATTAAGCATGGCATCCAAATCATAACCATACAAACATAAAACATGGTGCTTGAGGTTAGGGTTATAGGTAACATGATTTCTACCACATGCTTGAACCTACATATATGTATATACACTTCATGGTAAACATAAACCATCATTCTTTGAACCCTAACTCCACCCCAAACCCTAGATACATGGCTGGGCCGAACCCTATAGGGAGGAGTTTCATCAATTCCATAAACATGTAAGATAGCATAAGGTAAAGGAACAACCATACATCATCTATGAGTCCATAGGACGCCATTGGGGCTCATGATTAGGGTTAACCCTAACCTTTAGGTCCCCTTCCTAGGGCTGGCCGAAACCTCATAAGACATGGGTGCATGGAAAAATTCCATTAACATCCCCAATCAACCATTAAACCTTCACCATACCATACCATAGGGTCATTAGGGCCCTTACTTGAGGTAAGCCCCTAACCCTTGGCCCTAGGCTCTTCTTGGCCGAACCCCATAAGGTCACAAAACCTTGTAAAAATTTCACATAAATCCCTTCCTCCTCCCTTTGTACCATAAGGGTACACAAGATACATGAGTGAAGGGTTAAATCCAACTCTAGCCATGAAAATTCCTATAATGGTACCCCACCCTAAGGGGGTCTTATGGTACTCCAAAAATTCCCATAAATTATATTTATTCCCTAAACATCATGAGAACACCTTAGAAAGCATAATCAAGATTTTTAACATCATCATGGACCCCAAAACCTTAGTGGCCGAAAGTCATTAGGGTCTAAACATGTTTTTTTTTCTCAACATCAAAACCCAACATCAAACCTTATATTATGCTAAAAATCATGAAAATCATAAGGAACTATTATACCACAGGTGAGGGAGTCTTACCTTGGTTGATCTTGATTATAAACCTTAGATTTGAGAGAAGGATGGAAGTCTTGTTGCCTCTTGACCACCCTTAGCCCTTGTACTCTTGTGAAAACCTTAGATCTTGGAGATGAAGCCTTGGTGGAATTTTTTCCAAGGGAGAATCCCCTCATGGGGTTTCGGCTAGGATGAAGAAGGAGGAAGAAAGAAACTCCCATTCCCCCTCTTTATAACACATTAAGGAGGGTAAGTGAAGAGTCATGGTGTCTCTTCATCTTCCCTTAAGCCTTAACCAAACTCCATTTCATTCCCTCATAACATTCCCTTGCTAGGTGAGTTGGTTAGAGCATGCATGGTTGTACAAGAGGTCCAAGGTTAAATCCTTGGTCTATGCACCTTATTTTTATTTTATTTTTCCTTTTAATTTCTATTATTTTCCCCAAAATTCCGAAAATTCTCTAAAAATTCCCCCATAATTATGTTAATATTTCTCATTAAAATCCCTTTATATTTCTATAAATTTTTACCTAAAATTCACCAATAATCATGGTACTAGAAAGCCCATATAAGGCCCATTAGTGCCTATTTTCCAATTTAAATAGGGAACCATGCTAAAACTCATCCATAATCATACTAATATTCCTAATTAAAATCCATTTATATTTATATTAAATTCTACCTAAAATCCACTAATAATCATGGTACTAGAAAAGCCCATATAAGGCCCATTAGTACTTAGTTTCTCAATTTATATGAGAAAAATCATGGATTTCTAGGCTAAGGTTCGTACTAATATCTCTAGGTTCCTCGGAAAATTATCTAGACATGATCAATATTTTGAAGAAAATATTGAGAGAATTTTCCGGGTCGTTACAATCCCCCATACCTCGTGAAAGTTCGTCCTCGAACTTAGAATAGCTCCGGGTACTTGCGTCTCATCTCGTCCTCGCGTTCCCAGGTAGCTTCCTCGAACCGTTGACTTTGCCATCGGACCTTGACTAAGGGTACCTTCTTGCTCTATTTTACTCACATGTATCGTTTCTGATATATACTATCTGTTACATTATGTTATAATTACATACTAATTCCGGTACTCAACATTCATCTTGTAAAATTAATGGCAAAGTCTCATCGAAGCTTTCAACTTACCTTTCACTGAAATGGCACATTGACATTGCTTTTAACTTAACCTACTTCTATAATGGTTATTTATTTATCTCAAAGTTTCCACTAACAAACTACAACTATTGTATATACTATCTTTTATTAGGACACGACAAGAATTCTAATTATACTTCACTTACTAATAAATTATATTAAATATTCATTGCCTAACTCTACCCATCATAATCTCAAAGAAAATACCACTTACACTTGTAACACTTGTAAGAAAGATGATTTGGAATATTCATTTCATTGTTTTCGCTCAATCCAAATTACTTTACTGTCCATTCTTTACTGTTCTCATGAACTGTTACTATCTTAATTGAACTACATATTATACTAAACTTCTAACTTTCTGTTCTATCTTTCCATAGTCTTCTTTCACGTATCCAAATACCTTTTCTCATTTATCAGCCATGCTTTCTCCACTCTGATCGCAAAAATCACATTCTTATGATCTCCGTATCTTACTCCTCTATCAAGAATTTATAAAATATTCCTATATCGATCTTTTCCAAAATCTATACCTTATTAGATCGTTTCACCTAGTAAGTTTGCTGGAAAAGAAGCTCTTACTACATTCTTGCCTTTGATAACACTAACCTCTAGTTCCTTCATACAGAGTTACAGCTCGGGTCCTATTCGCTGATCTCTATCATGCCTTCTTTTGCATATCTAGTTCTTACTCTCTTTCTTTCCTGTATCAAGAATATTACCCTATGGCTACTACTATATATATATCTTCTTGAAAATTCAAATAACTTAACACATTAATCTATTCCTAATAGATATACATCACTAAATCTTCATTTCATAACCACTACAATCTCTTAGAATACCTATACCAAATACTCTACTCCCTTAATACTACAGTTAATAAGTCTCCCCTAATAAAGCAGCATCCTTTCTTCACTTCTATGCTCATCACTAAATATTAACATACACCTTTTATCAGCAATACAAACTTGCTTTGGTCCACCACTTTTCTTAATTCCAACCAGTCATGACACTCATACAGATAATGTCCTCATTACTTTACACCTTCTTCCTCTCACATCTACTTACTCTACTTTTCCGATTTACTCCGTTTTGCCACCACTCAATCATTTACTATATTTATTCCACCTGACTGTAGCTACTTAAGTTAAATCTCTACGGGTCACCCTCGCTCTCTATCACTCACATATAAACTAAAGTAAGGCTACTATAAGTGATTGCTATTCCTACCCATATATCAATCTCGAAAGTATTTGGTTTCATACAACAAAAAAAAATTAAAGTAAAGTATCGTTCATAGTTACATATCCTAAAGTACTTTTCATCATAAACATCGTTTATACTTGCATATCTTAAAACCATAAAACATCTTACTACTATAAGATATGTAAAGAGGTACTTACTTGGAAGCGGCAGGAAGAGGGCTTGATGTTTGTGTAGTGAGATGGTTACTGCTCTGATACCAAGCTGTAACGCCCGCTTTTTTTTTCATAAAGCGGCGTTATGTTAACATACTTAAGGCATGTAGACATCATACGGAAGCGGAATAACTTTAACTTATACATGCCCTACTAACATTCTTAACATAATGACATAGGAACCTTGGCATATTGACTTCATACTTAAACATCATATCATGTCGTGACATGTCATACTTAACATCGTATCATAGAGTTCCATAAGTCATTATTCAAGCATTCAAGCATATAAGAGACCAAAGTCAAGTTCTAGCATAAACGATAAACATAGGGTTTCCTGGGCCAAGTCACTATCACACACATGATTTCTTGCCCTCCTACTGCTTCCTTATTGTCCCCGTGAATGATCTGCGGTATAAGGAAATAAGACTATAAGCACACAGGCTTAGTAAGACTCTTTCCTACTCACAAAAACAATTCATCATCTCATAACGAGCACATGAATCATTAACATACTTGGTGCTCTACTTAGAACATAACATCTTGGATCACTTATCAAATACATAGCATGGCATGAACATAAACATAAGTGAACATTCTTAAGCATGGCATGATACATGGCATAGACATAAACATAGTAAACATTCTTAAGCATGGCATGATACATGGCATAGACATAAACATAGTAAACATTCTTAAGCATGACATGATATATGGCATAAACATAAACATAGTAAACATTCTAAGCATGGCATGATACATGGCATAAACATAAACATAGCATGGCATGAACATAAACATATGTGAACATTCTTAAGCATGGCATGATACATGGCATAGACATAAACATAGTAAACATTCTAAGCATTCTTGACATGGTATAAACATGTCTATAAGGTGTAAACCAACCTGTATGGCCTAAACATAGACATACTTCCTATCATAGCATGTGAACATCTTCTTAACATAATCATGACATAGATCATTTAATCTCATGCATCTTTCTTAACATGAAGCGTAAGCATAAAATCTTATTAGCATAGCATAATGCATAACATGAATGAATGCATGAGTGGAATGCATATACATAAGGATGCTTAACTTTTAAAAACATACTTTTAAATGCTTAAACATAATCATCATATCATTGGGCCCTGGCTTGTACCCCATACATACATCATAAGCGCGCATCCCTAAGTAAATACGAGATAGCTAGCCTCGACCTACTAGGGTAAGGACAGCATAGTCGGTAGTCCCCGAACCGAGGCGTTCTTAAGGTGCCATCCCTGTTGCACAGCTTCGGTAGTGCCAGAACCGTGGACAGCATAGTCGGTAGTCCAGAACCGGGGCGTTCTTAAGGTGCCCATCCCTTGGACCCCTACTTCGGTCCGGTACAAGCCCATTCATAAAGTAAAATACTTTACATGCTTCATCATTCATAAGACATTCATGGCATCTTTAACATAGCATAACTTGTTACGGCTCGGCCCGTCTACCGGCCCATTTACCGGTCCTCACGACCGTTGTACCGTCGACCATCGACAGTGCCGTTTAGCATATTTATGCCTTAAAGACATAAGCATCATCTTTCATTCATAACATGGCATGCATCTTCTTTCGTAAAAACATGGCATGCATCATCATTCATAAAACATGGCATGCATCATCCTTCGTAAAACATGGCATACATCATTCTTATCATGAACATAAACATAACATACTTATCATGGCATCATTCTTATCATGAACATGAACAGGACATACCTATCATGGCATCATTCTTAACGTCAATATAAACCTAACATACTTATCGTGGCATCATTCTTATCATGAACATAAACCTAACATACTTAAAGTGGCATCATTCTTATCTTGAACATAAACCTAACATACTTATCATGGCATCATTCATATCATGAGCATACACAATAACATAGCATCGTTCTTAACATAACATGAGCATATAACATAGCATGGTTCTCTACATAACATAAACATACATAGGTAGGACTTCCATAAACATGCTACCTACCATCCAAGTGCATGGCATAAAACATAAGACATTCATAAATAACCCTATTAAGCATGACATCCAAATCATAAACATATAAACATAAAACATAGTGCTTGAGGTTAGGGTTATAGGTAACATGATTTCTACCGCATGCTTGAACCTACATATATGTATATACACTTCATGGCAAACATAAACCATCATTCTTTGAACCCTAACTCCACCCCAAACCCTAGATACATGGCTGGGCCGAACCCTATAGGGAGGAGTTTCATCAATTCCATAAACATGTAAGATAGCATAAGGTAAAGGAACAACCATACATCATCTATGAGTCCATAGGACGCCATTGGGGCTCATGATTAGGGTTAACCCTAACCATTAGGTCCCCTTCCTAGGGCTGGCCGAAACCTAATAAGACATGGGTGCATGGAAAAATTCCATTAACATCCCCAATCAACCATTAAACCTTCACCATACCATACCATAGGGTCATTAGGGCCCTTACTTGAGGTAAGCCCCTAACCCTTGGCCCTAGGCTCTTCTTGGCCGAACCCCATAAGGTCACAAAACCTTGTAAAAATTTCACATAAATCCCTTCCTCCTCCCTTTGTACCATAAGGGTATACAAGATACATGAGTGAAGGGTTAAATCCAACTCTAGCCATGAAAATCCCTATAATGGTACCCCACCCTAAGGGGGTCTTAGGGTACTCCAAAAATTTCCATAAATTATATTTATTCCCTAAACATCATGAGAACACCTTAGAAAGCATAATCAAGATTTTTAACATCATCATGGACCCCAAAACCTTAGTGGCCGAAAGTCATAAGGGTCTAAACATGTTTTTTTTTCTCAACATCAAAACCCAACATCAAACCTTATATTATGCTAAAAATCATGAAAATCATAAGGAACTATTATACCACAGGTGAGGGAGTCTTACCTTGGTTGATCTTGATTATAAACCTTAGATTTGAGAGAAGGATGGAAGTCTTGTTGCCTCTTGACCACCCTTAGCCCTTGTACTCTTGTAAAAACCTTAGATCTTGGAGATGAAGCCTTGGTAGAACTTTTTCCAAGGGAGAATCCCCTCATGGGGTTTCGGCTAGGATGAAGAAGGAGGAAGAAAGAAACTCCCATTCCCCCTCTTTATAACACATTAAGGAGGGTAAGTGAAGAGTCATGGTGTCTCTTCATCTTCCCTTAAGCCTTAACCAAACTCCATTTCATTTCCTCATAACATTCCCTTGCTAGGTGAGTTGGTTAGAGCATGCATGGTTGTACAAGAGGTCCAAGGTTAAATCCTTGGTCTATGCACCTTATTTTTATTTTATTTTTCTTTTTAATTTCTATTATTTTCCCCAAAATTCCGAAAATCCTC